>APFE030405466.1:74386-87340 GCA_000404065.3 Pinus taeda
TTTGAGCTACAGATGCAGCACATGCAGCTGTCAGAAGGAAATACATTTTCTTTGTGGGTCAGTTGAATTGTTGCATGCATGACTTTAGTTAGAACTCAATCAGTTGATTTTGGTGGAGTTGATTGTGGAGTTGATGGAGTTGTGTTCAGTTTGACTTGGTTAAACTAGTTGTAATTAGTCTAACTGCAAATAGACTAATGATGAGTTGCTAAACTAATTATTAACTCATAATGCAACTAAAGAATACATCAATTAACTCAATTTCATGTCAGTGCATGTTCAGTTCAACAGGGACAAGTGTTAGAGGATCAGATTGCTATCAGTTGTGACTATAGTTGTGCATGAGGATTTGCACAATCAATGAGATTGAGTTATGCCAATGAGAATTGGCCAATACCAAGTGATTATAGCCTCTACTCACGTGATTCCCAGTGTGAGTGATTCTTTTGAGGTAAATACAAGTTTGGTTCAACCATCTCATCCATTCTTGAGCAGGTATTGAGCAGTGGAGGCAGGCAAACAGTGGAATAGATTTGGAGATCAGATCTGAGTTGTATTGTGTGTAACTGGTGGAGATAGTGTTGGATACTTGTGAGAAGTATTGACTATTGTAATGTTACATGTTCTCAATCATTAATATACATATAGTGTGGGGTTTTTAGCTGTAAGCTTTCCCCGGGTTACATACTGTGTTAATGTGTGCATGCTCTTGATGTTTTATTGTTATTGATGCTGCTATATTGATGATCAACGTAGAGGAGATCTGTATTGTGTATGTATTCTGCAATAGTACATGATTAGGATAATCTCCATTGAATATGTGTTTATTATTCAAAATTTCTACATGGTATCAGAGCTGTTGATCATTAGACCTACTATTTAAGAAGTGTTTACATTCTATTTCTTCAGGCAGAGTCTGTAACCGGGCCAGGTAGCCTCTGGATTCATCCTTCCTTTGGAAGGTGAGATATCCGGTGAATTCCCATACAGTCAATCTCTGTACAAGAAATATTTTGTTCTCACGAATCTTAGATCTGAGGCGGTTGAGTTTGGAGCTGGTGGAATTCGATTTTACAACAATGTTTTCTTGGTGTCAAAACGAAGATGTCTTTCACAGGATTGCGATTGGAGTATGCCCTTGAGGGTAGTATGAACTATATTGCATGAAAGGACAGGATGGAGGCAGTATTGGATGATAACGGGCTGGAGGAGTTCATAGAGACGGATGTCCCAAAGCCTACTGATGCTACTCAAGCCGATGCTTGGCAAAAGAAGACCGCAAAATGTCGAAGGATTCTGTTGGAGGGCATGAAGGATCACATTGTGTCCAGCCTCCATGGAAAAGCTACTCCATATTTGATGTGGAAATCATTAACAGAATTATTCCAAAGCAAGAGCGATCAGAGGAAGCTGGCGCTCAAAGATAAACTCAGAAACATCAAATGCGAGAACGGTGACAGTATTCCCAAGTATCTCACGAAGTTCACTCAGTGTCGAGATGAACTGGGAAGTGTGGGGGTTACTGTCGATGATGAGGACTTGGTGAGCTTGGCTCTCCTTGGTCTTCTGAAGAGTTGGCATTCCTATCAGGACTCTGTCAATGGTCGGGAGAAATTGCCAGGATGGGAAAGACTATGGTCAGATCTTATGCAGGAGGAGATCAGGCGGAGTACCAGGGACAGATCTTCATCAAAGGGAGCTAATGAAGAAAATTGCGCTTTGGCTGCTAAACCAAAGAAATGGAAGAGCAAGAAAGATTCTCAGTCTGGTGCGAAAGGCAAGAAGCAAGACATGTCCAAGCTGAAGTGTTTTCACTGTCACCAACACGGACACTATGCCACTAATTGTCCGCAGAAGAAGAAGAACAAGCAAGTTGTTGGATCTGCAGCAGGAGAGGCTCTAGCCTCACAGTTTGAGCTTGATTTTTCATTGATCGCATGCTAGTTTCAAGTGTGATGGGATTGGTATGGTTCTTGGATAGTGGTGCATCTTTTCACATGACGGGAGATAGAGATTTGTTTTCTGATCTGGAGGACAAAGATCTTGGAGTGCACATCGACATGGGCGATGATGGTAGATACAGTGCGACCAGTATTGGTACCATTTCCTTTGAGAGGGAGTCTGGTAAACCCTTCGTATTGAAGGAAGTCATGCATGTTCCAGGATTGAAGAAGAATCTCATCTCAGTGGCGATGTTAGAAGACAAGGGGTATGATGTTGTTTTCAGCGAGGGAAAGGCCTTCCTGCGCAGCAAGACAACTAGTGAGACCCGGAAGATAGGGGTTCGAGTGAGGAACCTTTATCAGTTGCATGTAGATGGATGCGCAGCTACGGCAGGCAAGGCAGAAGGATTGGTGAGCCGGGATGATGGCGAGTTGTGGCATAGGAGATTGGGTCACCTTCACCATGGAGCCTTGAAGATACTGGAGCAGATCACTACAGGGCTTCCTAAAGGCACACTTGCCCAGTCAGATCAGTGCAAGGGGTGTACTTTGGGGAAGTTTGTGAAAGCCACCTTCACGAGAAGGATAGTCGCGCCACGACGATCCTTGAGAGAATTCACACAGACGTGTGTGGACCTTTCTCAGTTGCTTCGACAACAAAACACAGGTATTATGTGATTTTTGTTGATGATTTCTCTCGTAAGTGTTGGATATTCTTCATGCAGAAGAAGAGCGAGACATATTCAAAGTTCTGTGAATTCAAACCACTGGTTGAGAAGGAGTCAGGGAAGACGGTGAAGGCTCTTAGGAGTGATAATGGTGGTGAATACATCTTGGACAAGTTCAAGGATTTCTGCAAGGCAGAAGGGATTCGAAGAGAGCTCATAGCTCCCCATAACCCACAGTAGAATGGGGTATCTGAGTAGAAGAACAGAACGATCGTGGGTGCTGCACGGGCGATGTTGCATGATCAGGGCCTACCCCTTCACTTGTGGGTGGAAGCATGCAATACAGCAGTTTATGTGCAGAACCGTTGTCCTCATAGGATACTTGGCATGAGTACACCTGAGGAGACTTATTCTGGTAAGAAGCCTGATCTTTCTCATTTGAGGATTTTTGGTGCTAACGTTTACATGCATGTGACGAAGGATGCCAGGACGAAGTTGGAGCCGACCGCAAGAGGTTTGTGATATTGTGGGGATACAAGTGATACGCCCACAACTATATCGTGTGTATTTTCCAGAACAGTGGTAAAACTGTTGGTGGCGACGGGATATAAAATTTCAGGAGGAGAAAGCCATGAAGTGTTCGCTTGAGAGGGAGCTACACTTGCATGCAAATGAGGAGCTATTAGTTCCTAAGGATGAGCTTCAAGATGTGGATCAGCCACAGGACGAGGTTCATGGAGTGGAAGATACCACTCAAGTAGCGCCAACCATCAGAGGGCGAAAGCACTTGACAGAAGCTGAGCGACTGGCTCAAGATACAGAGAAAGTTGTAGGACCACCTACAGCCCAACGTAGACAGAGACAGTCACCTGATCGGTACCTTTATTTTGTGTTTTCATAATATTAAATGTGTTCTAAAATCTAAATGAATTAACTGGAAATATCATACAGAATTTATTTAATTACACTCTTTTTTGCACAGTAATTTATTTACATGTTTTCTTCTGATACCCAGATATGAGAATCCTTGATTTCTCTCCCATCCGAGTTGACCTCTTTCATTCCTTCCAAAGTTTGGCCTAGGGAATCCTTAATTGCTCCTTGGATCCGATTTGAAGCCATCCACCATTTAGCCTCTGAGATATGCAGTTACTTGTGTACCTTGCCCTGTAGACATTGTTTTAGAACTGAACCCAGTCTTGTTTGTTAGACATCCGACTCCATAGCCCAATGGCATAATCCAAAAATCTATCCATCTAAGTAAAGTGATCCCACCACCAAATCTTCAAAACAAAACCCAAGTGTAAGTAATAACAAGCCTAAAATCATCTTAACAAAAAAAAAAAAAAAATCTTAAAGAGAGAGCCCTCTCTAAGCATCAGGAAGGCTAGGTCCTGATCTCCAAAAGTGGTTTGTGGTTACCTTTGGTTTTTCTTTCTTCTTACTTCAAAATAATAATCAGATTTATAACAGGTTCCAAATCTTATAACCTTTTAAACCACCGTATACCAAATAAAGATGCACTTTTCATATTTACTATCCAACTTTGTTATTTTCTCCTTTGGAACATGTACATATGAATCACATCCAAATACCCTCAAATGTGAAATAAAGGGTTTCTTACTAGTCCATACCTCTTGTGGAGTCTTATCCTCCAACACTGATGAAGGTTATCTGTTGACTAGGTAACATGCAGTCTCCACCACCTTTGCCTAGAATTCCTATTAGTCACCTAATTTGCATCCTTTTTGACCATTTTTCCCTTCCAAAATCATAACCAATTACCCCTGTTTTACTTATCTTATGTGCCCTCATCTTGCACTAGTGCAAGAACGATGACACATTTTGCATTAACTTCATATGTTACATTTTTTAATTTAACTTAGCATTTATTAACTATTTACTACGTGATTTCTTACTTAGAATTACTTTTGTAACTTATTGTTACCTCCTATGTTATTTAATAGTTAAATACTCACCTTGTCCATTGATTTTAAGCACATATTAGATCTCGCACCAGTGCTAGCGCCGTGAATCTTGGCAGCAAATCTAGATCTCTTAGACTGCCACCCAATTTTGCACCGCCTTAGCCATGAAAAGTAGAACATATCTGAAGGCAGCCAAATCCCAGTTATAACAGCAAGTCAATCTGGAGTAGTTGAGATCAGACTTAGGTGGAACGAACAGTTGGAGATAGCCACAACCTGTTCTGTTAAAATGTTTAATTATGAAGGCCGAGAGCTTATTTTGTAATAGTTTATGTGATCTGGTGTAACGAAAGCTTATTTTGCAATCAGTTATGTATCTTGTTGTAACGAAAGCTTATTTTGCAATCGGCTATAACGATCCTTTTGGCCTTCGGCCAAGGATATATATAAGAAGAAATGTAAAAAGGACGAAGGGAATGGTTGATAGAATTGTATAGAACATAAAGTAGAATTAGGAAGGTGGTAATAGGCCTGTCTTTTGTTATCACCCAAATCTATGCTGGATATGTAATCACACATGTACTTGCTTTGATGATTTAATAAGAAGAGCTCATCCTTACGCTTCATGAATTTTATTATTTATGTTAACAATTGATGAGTCGATTTAGTATTGAGTAGCATTTCCATTTAAAATGGGAGCGTGCTAGTTGGCTAGGGCCCAGCCAACCTAGCACATTCTCCCTATTTTCTGTTCTTGTAAGTTATGTTTTAAACTGCTAAGTGTGAGAGCATCTGAATTTCTGTTTGAGTGAAAGCAGATTTGCAACGTGAAGGAGTTAAATTTCCTTTCCCTGCATTTGATTTTGGATTGGTTTTCCCTACTCGTTCTGAGCAGGAGAAATTACTTGCACCAGTGCACATTGGTGTGCTATTCACTTTCTGCACATTTGGATTGGTTTTCCCCACCTGGTCTAAGCGGGAGAAATTACCTACACCAGTGCACGTTGGTTTGGTATTCACTTTCTGCAAGTTTGTTTGCTTTGGTTTTCCTGCCTGGTTTAAAATAGAAAACTGAACCTACACCAGTGCAAGATTGTGCGATGCAGCAAGCCTTTTTAGTTAACTTCTAACAGCTTTCTTGCTTTCACTAATATTTCATGACAGGATAAATTATAAGGATTGTTTCTCTATTTTTTTACTTTGATAAACTCAGAAACATTCATCTTTTTGGTATGCAATTTGGCTTCATAACACTTGTAGTAATTAAGCATTGATTCCAAGAATTAAAAGTTAAAGTGTAAGAAGCTCTGATCTGGTACAAGAACTAGTTTCTTGTTACTGGATCTGAGTGCTTTGGACTTGAGAAAGTTCAAGCCCTTGCACGAAGAAAAAACACTTTTAGTATAGACATCATTTTACACCTTCTGCATAAATCATTGTTCCTGCACTAGTGCAAGATCAACTCTTACAAGAAGGACATATTTACATAAGCAGGTTTGAGGGTCCCATCTGTTGAAAACTGCTAAGGTGTCTTTGCTAAAGAAAACACATTCTTAGTAGTTAATCAATAGTCAGTTAGAGTGATTTCTCCTTCATTTCTAAATCTCTTTCGCAAATGCATTCTTTCTTGTTCCAGCACTAGATTACTTTGATGATTCAGTTAGCTTTTACTCTTTCGGTTCTGCAAGCTTTTCTTTAAAGTAGGAATTTCTATCAGGAAAATTCATACCATCTCTGGCCTTGCCCATGCTTCATATCTAAGTTTATGAATCCCCCGGGTTGACAATTAAGTGTTAAGGAGTTTGCTTAAGTGCAATTCCTGCACCCAACAATTCATGTCCTAACTCGACACCACTAAGCATGCTTCTTTCCCTTTCCATCAACGTCTTGTTCATTCTTTCTACAGCTCAATTTTTCTCAAGTGTGTATGGAGTAGTCTTCTATCGTGCTATACCACACTTCTTATAGAACTCTTCAAATTCCTTCTTACAAAACTCTCGACCATTATCTTTCCTCGGCACCTTTATCTTCTTCTCTATCTCGTTTTCCACCAGAGCCTTAAATTCTTTAAACCTGTCAAAGACTACAGATTTCTTCCTGAGGAAACAAATACATGTATTCCTTGAGAATTCATCTATGAATGATACATAGTACACATATTGTCCCAGTGATGGAACTGACACAAGTCCAAACACATCACTTTGCACAAGCTCTAATATGTGTTTCACCCTCTTACGATCGGAGGGGAAACTCACCCGATTCTGCTTCCCATATACATAATTTTCATAGAAATCAAAATCCAAAGAGATATCAGACATACCTTCTACCATACCATTACCATGAATTATTTGAAGGCCCTTCTCTCCAATATGTCCAAGCCTTTGATGTTATAGCATGGTATTTTCTCCAAAGACCACTAGATTTTATGCTCCACTTTCAGGAACCACAAAATTGTTGCACCCATTAATAACAGTGCTACCTTGAAGCTTGTACAGAGTTCCAATCCAAACTCCCCACATCAATACCAGTGCTCCCCAAACCATCTTGCAAGTATCTTTCTCAAACACTGTTTTTACACCTGCATCATCCAAGTTGTTACAGAAATCAGATTTCTGGCCAATGCAACAATATGCAGAACACCTGGAAGTGTTCTAATCCTTCCACCTTGCAACTTCAATTTGACTTTTCCACAAACAACAATTCTAGCCTTCTTGTCATCCCCTAAGAATACATCACCACCATCATATTTCTCATACTAGCAGAACTACTCTCTATGGGAAGTGAAGTGAAAGGATGCACCTGAGTCAATCAACCATGCTTCATGATCTACATGTGTACTTGAAGAAGAAGCAAAGTACACATCCCCAACTTCATCTGAGGTGGTTTTTGCCTCTGTAGAAGGAGAATCATCACATCCCTTTCCTTTCTCAAGAGCTTTAGATTTACAATCCCTTTTGAAGTGCCCTTGCTTTCCACAATTCCAGCACATCTTTACAGGTTTTCCTAGAGATTTAGGTCTCCCTCTAGATTTAGATCTCCCACTCAAGGGATTATTTTTGTTTCTTTTCTAGGATCGTCCTCATATAGAGAAGGCATCATCATTCTCGACCTCAATATTTTTCCATCTCATCGCCTTTGATAGCAAGGATGAGACTATTTCATAAAACTGCAAGGTAGTTGCATTTCTACCTATTGCAACAACCAAACTATCCCATGAATTTGGTGTAGAACACAACAAACTGATGCACTTATCTGCATCTGAAATTTTAATATCAATAGATAGTAACTAGTTTACTACAGTATTAAATGCATTCAGACTCTTTGTCACTGAGTCTCCATCTTACATCCTCAGGTTATACAGCTTTTTTCGTAGGAACGGTTTATTCACCAAAGACTCAGATTTGTACAAAGTCCCTAACTTTTCCCACAAAGCCTTCACTGAAGCTTCCCCTAATACATTCATCAATATCGAATCTCAGACAAACATATTATGCTCTTTGCCTTCCGATCCAACTTCACCCAATCTTCAGCTGACATTGTTGTTGGTTTAGTACCTGGATCTACATTGATCCACTAATCTTTATCCACCAGCAAATCCTCCATCTTGAATTTCCACAACTCAAAAATCCAACCATTAAATTTACCAATCACTATCTTTCCAGTGCTCTCCATCTTCTTTCACCATAAGAATTGATCCCGCAGATCCCCCACTAAACAGGGTCTACCACAATCCCAAGTAAAAACCCCTTAGCAGCAAAGGCGTCCCCTTGAAGCACAAAAAACTCTGATACCAAATGTAGGTTTTAACCCTGTACAGAAATTACCTACATATGAATTCTAAAAAATAGAAAATAAACAATGACAAGAGCATAAAACATAAAACAAATATATACAAATATTTTCCCCTGGATCCCAAAACTAGGATTACTAGATTGATTTTTCATTATGTTCCTTTCAATGTTACAATACATATATATACATGTCGAAGCATCCATATACCCCAATCCATTAACCCTGGATTAGAACATAACCATAGTTCCCTTGACTAGATCTACAAAATACCATGGATAGAAAACCATCATGGCCAAAACCATGTGCGAAATCCATGCACAAAACCATAGGTAGGTAGACCCACCTAATATAGGGTCCAAAAACAAATCTCGAGGCGCTACCCCAGACCCCGTGCAAGGGGGCTACAAACCCCCTGCTTACCCCCCAATAGGGGGGTAGCTACCAAAAAACTTTTCCCGGGGCACTACCCCAGAACCCATGCAAGGGGGGCTATGGACCCCTTACTTACCCCCCCGATAGCGGGGCAGCCGTGGAAAGAATATGACACAACCTAACATTAGGCATAGTCGAAGATGAACTTACGGAGGAATTTGATCTTCCCCAAGAAAGATTGCATGGATTTCTTATTCATTGGGAAGGGAATTTGTGTGATTGTCCTTACCCTCTCCGGGTCTAACTAGATCCCACTTTTAGCAATGGCATGTCCCAAGAGATTACCTTCAGACACTGCAAAGATACTTTTTTTTGGATTCAAGGATATCCCATACTTGCGACATCGCTCAAAAATATTATTCAAGTGGCATAGGTGGTCTGACCTCTATTTGGAGAGTATTGTTACATCATCAAGATAGACCAATACACTCTGTCCAACAAGTCCATGAAAGGTGATGTCCATAGCACGTTGGAATGTTGCACTAGCATTGATTAGCCCAAACAGAATTTTTCGGAATGTGAATGTTCCCCAGTTCGTTCTGGATATCGTCTTGAGTCTATTAGGGTCTACAACCAAAACCTCATTATATCAAAAATATCCATCTAATGGAGAAAACATTTCGGACCCCGATATTGTTTTCAGTATTTGCTTCATTGGCTGCATGGGGTAGTTGTCTTTGTCTAAGGCGTGATTGAGATTCTGTAAATATACACACAGGTGGGTCTCCTTGGACTTCTTCCTCAAAAGAACCAAATTTGACACCCATGTCAATTGTCACACTCTGTATATTATTTGAGCATGCAGCCATTTTTCAAATGTTTCTGTATGAGAGGCTCAAGTGTTGGATGTACTTTCCTTATCTTCTATTGGAATGGCTTGGCCCCTTCCATGATCGGTATTACATGTTGGATGATTTGCATGTCATGTGTCTTGAGTTCATCATACGTCCATACGAAGACATCACGATACTACTTAAATAGGCGGATGAAGGCTTGTTGCTCTTGTGGTGTGCGAAAAGTATCGAGAATGCCATATTTTAGATCCTTATCTATTCCCAAGTTGATATGTTCATGCAACAGAGTGGAACTATGGGTTTTGGCATTAACGAGTCCCCAAAAGCGGTTCTCCAGATCATACAACTTTTCTAATGATACCACACCCTTGGGGATGAGGTTTCCTTTACTTGCATTGGCTACATCCTACAGTGCCTTTTTGTGCTCGTCCTCATCAATCGTTGCATCTTTGAACACATCAACATTTGCCATAAAATACAGTATCTATTGGTCATCATAAAAAACGTGTAAATTAGTGATATTATCTAGGACGGAACTTTTATAAATAATTTCAATAGAAAAATCATCCCTCAATGGTAACATCCTAGCAACAGTGTTTGCTAATGCATTTGCAACTACATTATGCATTCTTGGAACAAAAATAATATTAGAAGCTTGGAAATGTCAGATAAGACACCATACCTCTTGTTGATAATTTTTAAGATGAGGTGACACACAATGTATGGTGTTACGTACTTGTCGCACTATGAATTCTGAGTCACCTACCTTTTTCAGGATGGAAACATTGAGGTCAATGGATTTTTGCAAGCCCAAGATGACTGAGTCATACTCTACAGTATTATTCATGCATTTGAATTCCAAGCAGCCAGAGATCAAATTCTTTCTCTACATCGGGTCTATTAAAATGCAACAGCTATAGAGCCCTCCTTTGTTTTGGAACCATCGAAGTACATAGTCCAAACAACATATGTATAGGGAATGTGAACTACACTAATACTACTACTACCACTACTAACTGTATAGAGTTTTTTATCGCCAGTTGGACAAGGAAGGAGATCTAACTATGTGTTTGGTGGAAGTAGGGATGGTTGTACAAGATAACAGGCCAGTTGAGTTTCAAAAAATTAATTACCGAAAAGTAATTATGCGAGAGCCATTGGCTCATTATGCCCATTCAATGGAGTGACAATATGTTTCATATATATCTTTGATTCTACCAAAATCTAATTATTTCTACCCCTGTACATAAGACATTGGTGTGATCAGCCAATGGCAAAGTACCCTTGTATCTTGCTAGACCAATCTTTGCTCAGAGACACTTCGTATGCTTCAGGAATGTCCACAATCTCTATGTTGATGCATTGGTGGACTTTCCTATTAGATGATAAGCGAATGATGACATATTTGAGTTCACCAATTTCCTAGACATAAGTTGTTTCCAGCTGAATAATTTGTGCATCTTTTTTTCTCATTTAGCATTGATTTTCTTGGCAACAGATAATGGAATGACATTCATCGATGCACCAGAATCAACCAAGAAATTGTGTACATTGAAATTGAAGATTTTGAAAGTTAACAATAATGGTGGGGAGAGTGTATTCACATCCATTGTAAGTGCATTAAGTACAGATGTGAGAGTATCAAGAGACTTACTAGGTCCCTTGTCTGAAGAGGTAGCGTTACCTATAGAGGTGTGCCCAAGTGCCCATAGAAGGATGTCTTGTTGGCTCATGACCTTTATTATTTCAAACATGGAAACGTTTGCATGAACCTTCTTCATAGCATCCACAATGTTATAATCCATAGTGGGAAAAATGATCGAGGTGTCCATGGATGGAACTTGGTTTGTGGTTTCTGGATGGATGGTTTTGTCCTTACTATTGTCAGAAAAAAATTTCGTTGAGACTGCTTTCCTGAAATTTCTCTGTTAGGTCACTATAATACTAGTGATTCCCCCATTACTATTGTCATGGTATCCCTTATTGTTATTATTGTTCCCCTATTGTTCCCATATTGTTATTAGTGTGCCCCATAGAAACCCATTATTGTTATTGTTGTTCCCTTATGTTATTACTGTTATGTTGGCTTGATTATATTGTGAACCCTTAGACTCCTATATATAAAAGGGAGGTTTAGTCATTTGTATCATCCAAGAATTGTTCATTTGTGTAATGTAAAGGAGGTTGCCCCCTTGAAGAGGCTGAATTCTAAGGCGTTTATCTATCTTTTCTATCTTTTTGTGAGTTGTTTTCCTAACATTTGGTATTAGAGCTTTGGATTCTAGGGTTTCGCTGCTCCAAACAGGTCATCGTGGAATGTTTGCTAGAACTTTTTTCTGCAATGTTTCCAAAGCTAAAAAAAAAAAAAAAATTGAGCCGAAATCTTTCTGAACTTTGGGTCCAAATTTAGGAGCTTGTATCGTTATATTTTTGGAGATATGATCTGCGAAAGTTAGGGTCTTTTCAGACTCCTGAATTACATTCCAAACAGGTGACCTACGGGAAATCGTCATAACTTTTGTTCTAAGCATCATATTGAAATTTCATAAGAAGTTTCAAAAAGAGGACGACCTATAGCTTTCTTTATATCAGTTTCAGTTATTAAGGTTGAAACGGTGACATGTGGCACTTTGTACAAGTTCGCTCTACTGAACTAGTCTAAATCAGGTCACCTTAGGAGATTTGGCATAACTCTTCCTTGGAGAATCCAATCTTGATCATACTTGCAGGGTTAGAAATAGAACTCAAAGGGCTACTATAGGACGTGATTTTAGATATTTGAGATCCGCAAATTACAGAGATACAACAGATTCAATATTGAGCTCTTACAAAGTAAAAAAAGGGTGTGTAGTTGTTTTTAAATTTTTGCGTAAGATTGGTTTGAAAAATTAGTTTGAAGGAATTCAAAGGGCATAGTGAAGAATTATTAGCATTAATTGATGCCCTGAAGAAAGAAAATGGAAACACTTAGTAAGCAACCCGAAATCTCTAGCATGACTCATGAAGAAGAGGAATAAATGCAACATGATATATCAAAACTACAAGACCAAGTACAACAAATTTCACTCTCACAAAAGGTAACTGAAGCCAAGATGAATGGCGTGGAAGCTAATATGAATGCCGTGCAAGTTAAGATGGATGGCTTGGAAGCTAAAATGGATGGCATGGAAGCTAATATGAATGGCATAAAAGTTAAGATGGATGGTGTGGAAGCTAAGATGAATGGCATGGATGCTAAAATGAATGGCATGGATGCTAAGATGGAAGAATTGAAGATAAATTTGAATAAGTTGCTACAAGAAGTGGTTACTAATGGTGAAAAGGTAGTAAAGGAAACTCATGATGAGAACAAAAGAAATGTTAATCATGATTTCATAGACTCTAATGTTGGATTGAA
>APFE030405466.1:91619-115991 GCA_000404065.3 Pinus taeda
AGCTTGATTATATTGTGACCCCTTAGACTCCTATATATAGAAGGGAGGTTTAGTCATTTGTATCATCCAAGAATTGTTCATTTGTGTAATGTAAGGAAGGTTGCCCCCTCAAAGAGGCTAAATTCTAAGGCGTTGATCTATCTTTTCCATCTTTTTGTGAGATGGTTTCCTAACATTCTCTACCATCCAAGCTACATGGGAAAATTCTACACACAACATCATCATAGTGTACCTCAAGTGTTTGCAGATGTAGATAAAAGTTTTCTAGATGGTCTTCAACCTTTATTGTCTTATCAACGTCATACTTCGTTAAACGATTATTTGAATGCCTTGGCATATTGTGTAGCACACTCGAAAGTGCGAGTGGGCCCTGAGTCATCTAATCCATATTTTGGTATTCCATGTCTTCTTCTTCATTATCCTCCTCCTCTTTATCAGATTTTGATGGCTCTTCTTCCTATTCTTCTTCTTCTCTGCCTATATCACTGAAAGTTTCACCCGAGAGTAGAATGTTGCCTCTGTTACCACCTTGAAAGAGTGGAGGCTCTTCTTCCTTTTCCATAGAGTCTGCCAATTCTTCAAGAGTGGCAAGAACCATGTATTCAATGGTTGAGACTACTGTCCATGTGGAGGTGGTCTTGTTCTTCTTTGGATAATATGGAAGATTGATTGCTCCTGGAATCAATCCAACAACTTTTTCACATTGATGGGTGATGGGGTGGAATTTCACGTTCAAACCTGGGCTGAGAAGAGTCACCAACTTCATAAGCACGAGTAGAGGAGGTGGAATGAACATTTCTTCCTTGACCAGAGGATGGAATGATAGGTTTGGTGGGTCTATCAGCCATAAATACTAGCTGCCCTCCTTCTAGTGCTAGAAATATTGATGGTGTTGGACCCACAAACATTTAGGGAATCTCCATGATATGAAGTCCTATTCATACCTCACACCGTTTGGTGTAGGAGTCCCATCCGGTATAAAGGCCCAGTTTCCAAATCCTTAAAGATTTTCCTTGGCTCTAACTGTCAGCGGAAGAGAGTGATGCAATCGTGTCATTGAAAAGCAAGGGAGGTGTGCCTGGTGAGTGTGCAGTTGCAACTGTGTCAAGGTTCTTCTACTACAAAGGGGGGATAAAAGTGAGCCTCGAAGTGAGAGGTAATAGTACCACCTAGGAAGAAACACACATGAAACAGAAGGGTCTGTCTAACATCCAACGAACTAGTCCAAGGTGGATGTGACAGTCGTTACAACCAACAAACAAGGATAGATATGTCTAGTATCCCGTGGAATAGTCCACAAGGATGGGATATCCATAACAACCATTACAAAAAATTCTCAATAAGATAAGCACTAAAATAACAGAAATAGTTCAACTATCTTAGTACATGTGAAAGCAAACATGAAATACAAATGTCCACAGAAGAGTCTTACAAACATTCATAGTCCATGCATGAAGAAGGTGTTGGCCTAAAAAGGATTTTGTTATTAAGCAAAAGTTCCAAGACACGTTTACAATGTACATAACTAGCCCCAATAGTGGGACATTGGAGCCACTCCTTACTCCTCAAAGAACAAGTTGATCTCTCTAATGCCTTGCGGGAGGAGCCAAAGTGAAAAGTCCTTTGGTCATACAATGAGGGGGTATATATAACCAAGGGGTGATGCTTCTCCCTTGTGACTCTTTGACTACCCTCATGACTATTTGACTTCCTATGACTTTTCGACTTACATGACTCTTCATATTCATGTGTGTCCTTTGGACTTCCACTTTACAATACATTTGAATATAATATACATGGTCCACAATAGTAATGTGGCATATGACCACTCATTGCATGACATGAAATGACACTATTGATATGGATTGCTTGATGATGTGGAAATTTCAAGTCATTGTTGTTCTTGAGTGTTGGATGTCTTCTTAGATATGCTTTCTTTTCTCCTCCCTATGGCTTGGTGATGTGGGGTCTTCAATGATATTTAGTCTTGGATGGTAGTTGCAAACTTGTGTCCCTTTACTTGTTCTTGATTGATCCACTTGTGAGTTTAGCTACAAGATAGTCTTTATACATGCTTCCCTCCTTCTCCTTCTTCATCATATTTCCATGACTTGATAGTGTACATGTTCCTGCAATTCACTCATGACGGGATGACAACAATCTGAAAACCTCCTAGTCTAAGCTGATGCAATCTTATCCATGAACTAAGCTCAAGACAAGTCACAGACTGGGGAAAGGACCTAGTGGCTACGCATTGCACAGTTTTAGCAGATAGGGGGAGAGATTGGGCTTTGATATTGTGCAATGTGTATCTCAAGGAGGCTTGACAAACAGAACTACGTAGTTTTTGGAGGTAGTGGGGTCTGGATAAGGGAAAGTTCACTGGAGGAAGCATTTGTGCAGTTTTGGAAGCCAAGGGAGGTTGGGATTCTATGCACTGCACAATTCCAGCAGGCAAGGAAAATTATTGAGGGTTGAATATGTGAAGTGTGTAGTTCAACACTGACTAGGAGACACAACTGTGCAATTCGAAAGGTCAAGACCAGGAGTTGGACCCAGGAATTGTGCAAAGCAGAAGCCCTGGAGGATAGGGAGTATGCACAATTTAGTTCCAAGCAACAAGGTCACAGCCTAGAGGGTTGATACTATGAAATTCATAGTTCAGTCAGGGCTCGGTGAAGCTCAGTTTCCCGGTTGGGAAGATTTTCTGAAAATGGCTAAGTGCGGGATGGGTGATGGACTTGTGATGAACCTTAAGTGTGATCACACACTTAGCATAATTTTAAAACATGACAACATAGATCATCGGAACACACAAACAAATCATTTCCCTCCATGTTATTGTCTCATGACAAGATACAATAAGAGTGACACTTAGGTTAGGCTTTAGGACCACTGTGATGACACTTGTATGACAGTGCTCAATACTTTGTGTATGGATGTGACAAATGTTTACATGGTTGGAAAAACTCAAATATACAAATACCGATCTTAGAAACCATTAGAAAAGGCTCGCAAACATTGTATGACAGTCAAACATGCCAAAAGACGACAGTTAATCCAACATGCAAAAGGGAACAAAGAACTTCGAGAAAGCTCATGAAATGAGCTCTAGAGTTTTCAACAACAAATTAAAGACCAAGGAAGGCTCCGAAATTTGAGTGTAAGCCAAAATTTTGGAGGGTGTTGCAGGAACTACAACAGGAACCTATATCAGAGTCTTCAATTCCCAAAAGTTATCACATATTTTACCAAAGTACGTGACTAATAAGGTTTTCATGTAGGAAATTGGATATCAACTTTGTTTAGGACTATCAAAGCTATTGTAAAAGAATAAGAAGTCTACATGGCTTCTCCTTTCCTTGCAAGTGAGATCTTATGAGTTGAAGAGCTAGAAGGAAACAAAATAGTTCCTCCTCTAAATGATAGGGTCATGGACATTTTAAACTTTACCTTTGATAAACTAAAGAGAATAATAGTGCAGGAGAGAATAAGGTATTTTCCAAATGACCCTCACCACCTAGTTTCTATTAGCATAGAAATGGTGATTATGTTGAACTTTAGGAAGAATCCAAAAGTAGATGCAACAACAAATGAAACCTTTGTTGATGCCACTAAGGAGAAAACAAATTACCCAATGAGAGTAAATGAAACATTGGAAAAGGAATTGGCTATAGTAAGGCAACAAATTAATCATCGCATGTCCAAGAACTAGAGGTTGTCTTCCACTAGTGCTAGTAGAAAGGGATTCAAAGCAGCAATAATTAAAGAAATTGAGCGACTAGTAGAAACTGTGAAGTAGTTATATGATGAGATGTTCACTCTCCATGAAGAAGTGGTGCTCTTACATAAAGTATAAAAATAATCACAAAATATGGTAAATATCCTAAAAACAACTTACATAGTCGTAGATGCAATCCAGGACTGGGGCACCAAATATCTGAACATACCTATGGTGTTGGTCAAGAAAAGAAAACCAGAAGTTGAAATTGATAGGGAAGAGATTAGGTTGTTTATATAGATCTATGATCATATCCATACTTTTTTTTACCAACGTCATAACAACATATTCATGATCGTATCATGGATTGGATGCTTTCGTAAGAATGCACAAGATACCTTATGTTAGCACATTTACAGAAGTAAAGGACACGAGCATTATCAAGCAAGAGATAGAAGATTATTTGAACAGAATCAAATAAGTGACCACTCAAGATGAGCTCGAGGTGAAAAAATAATTTATTCTAAAGTATGTGACCAAGCCAACAAAGATACACATGAAGTTAATTATGTTATTGAGCACCATTCAAACAAATTTAAAGACCATATATCCAAATGCATGAGAGGGTAAAATCAGACACAATCCAGATGTACCAGTGAAGGTTGAGCACATAGTAGTAGAGTACAAAGTTTGGTAGCAATATCTTAATATAGAGTTACATGCTACCATTGGCAAGTTACCATTTCCATAAGTTTATACATTATTTATTATTTTGTATTATTGCTAAGAGCCACATTTTGTCTTATTGTAATTTTTTCTTATTGTAATTGTGTATTTTGAAAATAATAAGAATGTGTAAATGTGTAAAGTGTGAGTCCAAGAGTCACACGGGGAATATTAAGAGTCATTAGGTATATCAAAGGTTAAAGAGAAGCTAAAAGAAAAATGGAAGCTCAAGAGTCATGAGGGAGCTCAAGAATCACAAGGGGAGGTGAAAGGTCATCTCCCTTGTTATAAATAAGCCCTCATAACTCAAGAAAAAGGCTTGGACTTTGGGAGAGCTAGCCTTGGCTTCTCTATTTTAGCACAAGAGAGAAGATATTTCTTTGGAGAAGCAAGTGGTAGCTTCATGTTCCAATAGTGGGGCTAGTGTTTCACCATTGTAATTGTCTACTTGGAAGTTTCACATAATCATCAGAAGTTCTCAGAACCAACGCACCTTCATGCATGTATCATGGATTTTGTAAGACTATTATTTTAATGTTTGTGGTATATGTTATGTTTGTGCATGTTAAATAAAATGAACTATTTCATTGGCTTTAGTATATATCTTGTTGAATGTGTGTTTTTATTAGCTTTCATGATCATTATTATCTTGTGAACTATTTTTTAGGTTAGCTAACGAGTTTTTCCTTGATCTTATGTGTCTCTTTTAGGAAAGTACTATTACTTTTCTACTAGAGGCTCACTCTTTCTTTCCCTTCCACGGAGGTCCCTTTTATACATTGCAATTGGTGTTTCGCAAAACTTACTTACATGTTTCCCTTGAAGTTATGTGTATGATCTCCTGTGTTGTTTATTGTAGCCAAGGCATATCCTTAATATCAACATAATGGCGGTCAAACCCATATTTGGGATGGGGCTCCTATCCCAAATGATGTGAGGTCTAATTGGGACTTCATACTAGGGGGGCTCGCTTCCTGTTGGAATCTTCCAACAATATTAGCACTACCATATGAGCTAAATAGACTAAGAGTAAAATATTAAATAAAGTTTAGTTCTAAAAATATACAACAAGGGGAAGATAAGATTTAGGTCCAAATTTGAAACAAAAGAGAAGGTTTAGTTCAAGTTCTAGATCTACAACAAACGAAGAGCTTTAGTTCCAATGAACAAAGGAAAAAGAGAGTGAATACTAGTTGGTGCTCAAGGAGGTATGAATTGTGGACAGACTAAGCCCTCTATATTTTGATCTAAAATCCAAAATTGGCAACCTAACCCAAATCAAGATAACCTTTATTTTTTCATATTTCACATAAAAATCAACCTTCCATTTTTTGAAGAAAAGAGCATGTGAGCCCTACTTCCAATGAGCCTAAAGAATTTTATTAGCTTCCTCACAAGTGTTCATGGTCTCTACCACCCAACCTCGAGCTAGAATCATACATTTTGGGGATAATCTAAAATTATGGAAAAATTTCCCACCATCCATTATTTTGGCATATCCACAGACTTGTCCTACTAGAAAATCTACCAACCAAGGATTCATCCTCCACTTTGTAGATGTTGTGATTTTGTATGCCTTCACCTAACACAACTTTGGTCTCCTTCATTTGATGCTTAATTCATCTCCTATATTTCTAGGACTGCTCCATAATAGCATTGGTTAGAGGAGTGACTCATTTAGATGATGATTTTATAATGAGACCACTACTAATTAGCTCAATGGTAAGTACATTCCTAATAAATATACTTGTTGGATTTGTGGGCCCTGAACCAGGTTCAATGTTAGTTAGACAAACAAATCCCTACACTACTGGCCCTTTCAGCATCGTCCCGCGAAGCGCAGGCCGAAGTCTCACCCAAAGCAATATGGGGGGATGTTGGAACCAAGTTTCTGCACCCTGAGATGGTCATGATGTTGGTTTATACCCCCTGCTCCTGCCTTCGTGCAGGTTGCTAAGCCTTAGGGCTTATCAATCTACCCTCTATCCCATCCTTTAGTACCTTTGTGAAGGTGTATGATTGACCTTCGTGCAGCCCTAACCAGCGGTTTAGGTACTTTCACGCTCCTATGATGATGCATTGTATAGGTTCCCAAGTTATTTCAAGCGTTTTACTTATTATACCAATCAATTATAGTTATCGTCGCGTAAACTGATATTCTTACCTGCATTCAATTAACAAATATAATCACATACATTCACGCATCAAATAAACATATAAACCCAGATCATAATGCAATATAATCAGATGCATTAACATAGACTAAATACACAGTAATTGCAAAATACTTCTCTTTATTGAGATCTCCAGTTTAATATAGACTCTATCCACCCTGCACACATAGTTGTAGGGGTCCATGGACTCAGCTACAGACTTCTACCCTAGGCCTTTATGCACTTAGCTGCAGAGCCTCTACCTACGCTAAGAACTGAAAACACTTTGACTTTTCCACTCTTCTTTTCTACTTACTTCTCACTTAACTTCTATTCCTTCTTAGAGCTTATTTACTTAGCTCCTTTTTATACAATCCCATGGTCCGCGGACCATGGGTAGATCTTTACAGCTGACTTGACACTTTAAGAAAAAAAGGGTGGACAACCCTTTATGTGTCTTGACACTTTAACATTCTATGACCACAAAATGAAAAGACTTTACAACTTTATTACAAAATTGTCCCAAAACATGGGCTTTTAGCCCTAAAACTGCTCTTGGGGGAACCCGTTCCCAACAAGCCCCCAACACAAACATTGCAACTCATCCTTGAGTCACTCTACGGGCACAGGGATCTTGGCACAAAGACCTCCCAGCTTGACCTATATGACTACCACCAAGGCGGTGCACTGCGTGATCGCTTGCTTCACTTCTTCGACCAATTACTCTGTAGTTGGTCCCGAACTGTCAACCTAAAGCTTCTTCTGAGTCTCCTACAAACTAGCAAGCTTGCCTTCAATGGAGGCCATGACCAAATAGGCCTCATCCAACCAAGGCTTCAAGAACACCTTCATCATTGCCAATTTGTGTTGAGCTGCATTTACCTGTTCCTTCGGTGTTTTGGCCTCCTGCAGGTTCGCAAATATCTGTGTGAGGGAGATAGTGCATACTATTCCTTTCACCTGCTTGTAGTGTTGCTGTAGTTCTCGCGCCTCTGTCTCTAGCCTCTATACACTAGGATATTCTTGCAAACTAGTCAGTACCTCGAACGACTGTTCAAACAGCCTTGTGTAGTCTGCTATTACATTGTCTACTACCATTATCACCTCTGTGACAGAAGTTGTGCATTTCTCCTTTACTTCTGGCAGAGTTGAAGGTTGGGCCTTCAACTACAACTCTGCAATCTGGAGGTTCAGCTCCAGTTGAACCTTTGCCAACTCTGTGCGAGCGTTGCGCACCACCGTAGCAAGTTTGTGAATGTGCACTTCTATTGGTTCTCCCTCATGAATGGCCAACTCCAGGACCATTCGGCATGCTTCCTCTACGACCTAAACTATGCACTTGTTTCAGTCGGTTACATCATTCACGGTGGCGATGGCAGAGTCTCGTTGTAGGGCCTTCTACAAATTATTGATGTTTTGTTCACTAATCACCTACAAAACTCATTGTTCATGAGCCCTGAGCTCCGCGATCACCCCATCTTACAGTAGGTGGAGAGCCTCACCTAGAAGCACTGCCAAGTTTAGCCCTACTCCCATGAGGGCGCTGATAATGGGCCTATCAACTTCTATCTTTGCGGTTAGTGCTCCCTCCAGTAGCACTATCGCTCGGGAGTCCTTCGCGTGCAGCATCTCGACGGCTTCTAAAGTACTGATGGCGAGGTTGGTGGACACGCACCGGTCTATGATGCATGGATCTGTATCTCATGCAGACCCATATGGATGCCCCCCAATACTTTTTGTTGCTGCTACTCAAACTACTGTAGTGCCTCCGTAGTGACATCCTGCATTATATCTGCAATATCATTCAAATCTCCCTCTATTAGGGTAACTGGGTCCAGCGACGTCTTACTGGCCTTGGATTTCTTCCACTGCCCAACTTTTTCTTATCCTCTTGGACGCTTGATATGGAATGACACCGTCTGTAGGTCCACTTCGTGCTGCTCTATCTACTCATCTGTTTCGGGCGAGGGTGACCTTGGAACTTTGTCAAAGCCACGCTCTACCCCGCCTATCTGCTCTTCCACTTGTTGTGTGGCATCATGCTCTACCTGGGCCTTGTCATCGGCCTCCTTCCTCCTCTTCTCATCCAGTAGTGCCATCTTGAGCTTGGCCTCCTCCTTTTTGTGTTGCGCAGTGGACTTGCTCGATACCACTGCCGAGTTTGAGG
The DNA here is from genome assembly GCA_000404065.3 of Pinus taeda. NCBI lineage: Eukaryota > Viridiplantae > Streptophyta > Pinopsida > Pinales > Pinaceae > Pinus > Pinus taeda. The sequence goes on from APFE030405466.1 coordinate 100,387, forward strand.
TAGTGTGCCATTCTTTTGGCCAGTGATCAAGAACTGCATTGAGCGCGTCATCAATTTCAAAGTAAGGCAATTCATGCCACTTCTGCTCAGGGTCCTTCCATGCCCTAATCGATACGCGATGAAAGTTTGACTTGAACTCCACCTACTCCTGCAGTTTGGCAAACACAGTAGGCGACAATCACAGCTTGTGGTTGATAGCCATGTGTATATTCATTTCCATCAAGATCTAAAAGATATTTCTATCCTTGATGCACTGAAAATCCTTGGTTTCCCACATTGAAGCGTACTTCGCCAATTCTGGTAGGTTTGGTACGACCTAGGGGAATTGAATGTCTTCAGGTAGCTCCTTGGCTACCAACACAATGGACAACAAGAGCCATGCATAGTGGAAGGTCTTGCTGAGCTCCTGCGCCTCACGAAAGTTTATGAGGAACTCACCACAGAGATAGCACGCCTAGTTAAACTAAACCCCTTCTGCACATTGAGCCGCTAGAGCGACAATGGGTAATGACACTTGATCTGCGTGACCTTTCCGCATAACTTTTCCTGCCAAAATCTGTGTGGCCACCTTGACCATAGGATCATAGATGCTCGAGATGGCAGAGCCTCGTGGCTTCTTCATGAGCTTGAATTTCTCCTTCATGGCCTCTGTGAGGGCATGCTCGCCACCTTTTCCACCAAACATCATGGCTTGATTTTCCCCTATATATGGCAGCCATGTGATCTTATGGATCCACCTGTTATTGATGGGTATTGGCTCCTCCAGCCACAAAAACCCATCATGCACCAAGCATAGCAGCTGCTTGATTACCAATAATGTAATGGGTGTGTGATTATAGTGCGGCACCCATAGCAGGCTGAGCAGACCTGCCTTGTCTACACCCTTGAGCCACTTCTGCGGTTCCAACGCAGTCATCCTGGTGGTTGTATGAACAATGCAGTGCATGAGTTGTTATGTCACCAACTAAGGGAACTTCTCAGTGTCAGCTAAGTCCCAGTATTCCAATTTCAATAGAGGAACCCGCCCCAAGTGCAGTCCAAATACAATCTCATCTGACAACAGAGGTATGTGCAAGGCAACCTTGCTTTCATCAATGTCCTTCAACACCTTGGTCTTGCCCTTGCGCGGAGGGACGTATTCAGGCAACTTAGTAATAGGGTCAGAACCCTCGACTTCAACATCCACCACTTCCACCCCCATATCCTCATCATCCATCAAGATGTCCTCAATTTCTTCCTCCTCCGATTCCAAGTTAATAGTTTTTCCCTTTTATTATGTGATGGGCTTATCCCTCTGTAGGTTTCTTCTAGGCAATGCACACACCAGTGTTGCAGCCTGCCTGCCTTTCTTATCCTTTGCACTCTCCTTGGTCGGGGTAGGCTTTGGCCTGGGCATCTGTGGTAACTTGGGGACTTCAACTAATACCTCTACAACCTCCGGAGCAACTCCCTCTGCCTCCATAACAAACTCTAGCACATCCCCCTCGGTTGTCACTGCTTCGGTGTCCATAGCTTCTGATCCTGGGATAATGTCACGAATGATATTGCGGTCGGACTCTGGAAGTCGATCAAATGCTGGTCGGTCAAGCAATTCTTTGAAGAATGCACGGTTCATGCACATCTGAGAGCTCACCAACTCAATGCTCAGAATGCCAAGTGTTTTTCGTTGAGCAGCCACATGTAATTTATAGGCCATTTTGAGTTCAAATCTAACCATTCCCCCCAATTTCGGTTCATTAATGCTAGATTGGTGGCAGCTTTTCAAGGATCTTGCCCATAAATTTTGTCTTAAATGCCGCCCCCACTCCATTTGGTCGTATTCTCATCATCAAATCATGAACAATGACTTTAACGTTCACTTTTCGGCTGACCTACACGGTTTTTCCCTGGGTAGAGCAACTCGCTTTGCGCCATTACAAACCCTATGACATCTCCTCATTCTGTGCAATCCTCCGATCATGCAGTTTCCCAACTCGAGCAGTGTAGTTTATAGTCCTATGCCTCCTTTCAGCTACCTGGAGTGCTAAGATTATGCTACCTTCATACAGTCACTTGGCCTAATCACCGGTGTATGGCTTCAATTCACTACCATTCACCTTTACTGGGAAGGGATCTCCATTCAATTTAACCAACTGAACTGCTCCACCAATAGTAATCTCCTTAATGACATACGACCCTAGCCAGTGCATCCTAAATTTCCCTGGAAATTTATCAAACTTGTTGTCATATAACAAAACCATATCATTTAACTTAAATGTGCACATTTTAATGTGTTGATCATGCCATGCTTTTTCATGCTGCTTTTGGACCTGTTGGTGAAATCCAACTAGAAACCTTTCTTCCTCAAGCTCAGTAAGTTGCGCGAGCCTCTCTTCCAGGGCCTTGCGATCCATCATACTCATGAGTGCTACTATGTGCAAAATAGGCACAATGTATTCCATGGGCATCACTACTTCAACACCATATACAAGCCTAAAGGGCGTCTGTCCAGTCAACCTTTTGCACATCATTCGATAAGCCTGTAGTATTGAGGGTATGCGCAAGTCCCAGTCATTTCGTTGAGCATTGCAAACCTTAGTCAACGCGTTCTCTAGTACCTTATTGAATGCTTCCACTGTCCCATTAGCATATCGATGATAAGGCATGCTTTTCTGGTCATATACCTGAAAGTCCATCGTCAGCACGTTGATTGTTCCATTTATAAAGTGCGTACCACGATCACTCATCAAAATCTTTGGACACCGAAATTGCGTCAGTACATACTCAAAGAGAAACTTCACAGTGGTCGTGCCTATGCAGTCCTTCACAGGTTGTTTCTCTGCCCGTCGAGTCAAATACTTAGTTGTAATGATAATGTACTGCGCACCCATCTTCTTTCCTTGAGGTTGAATGGGTCCCACAAATTCTATTACCCATTTCTCGAAAAGTTGTAACGTCATCTGTGGGTTCAGAGGAAACTCATCTCTCCGTGATGGTCTGCTAATCCTTTGACACACGTCACGTGCCCTACAGTAGGCTTTTGAATCTTGATAGAGGGTTGGCCACCACAACCCTGCGCGTAGAATCTTCTCCGCAATCGCCCTTCCCATGTAATTCCCTCTCACGGCACCCCCATGAGCATCTACAAGGATACTACTTCTTTCAAACTTTGGTACATATTGTTGCAATACTTCAATAGGCCCCATTTTGTACAGATGTCCGGCAATGACAGAAAATATTTTTTGCGCGCACTACTAACTCCTTTTTCTGCTGGGTCTGTAGCCTTCCGAGGAAGCTCATGTCATTAGGGAGTGTATCATTTCTTCAAAATGACCATCCATAATGCATACTACAAAGAGTTGCGTATTAGGCAGTCCTTCCTCCAAATTAGTGGGCTCTTCTCTTGTTTTGATGCACGATAGATGGTTTGGTCCTGTGTTCAGGTGTCTAGGCTTCAAAATAACTTCAAAATCATACTCCTGGAACAATAACAACCACCTACAAGTTATCCCCCCCAACACAGGCTTATTGACCAGGTATTTCAACACATAATGATCTGTATACATCTTAAAATGTCCACCTAGGAAATAGTGTCTAAACTTCTGGAGCGCGTATACCATGGCTAGTCCTTCGTGCTTGGTGGTGGAATAGTTCTTCTCAACCTTGGATAACCTCCTACTTGTGAATGCTATAGGATGGTCCAATTCTCCTCCGTTGGCCTATGTTAGTACTGCTCCCAGTGCTATACATGATGCGCCTACATGTAAATGAGACTCCTTCTTCCAATTCGGGAAGATTAAAATCAGCGGCTTGAGCATTTTTCCTTTTAGCACATCAAAGATTTTCTAACAGTCCTCGTTCCAACAGAACGTGACATCCTTTTTCAACAAATTCTCCATATGTGTAGTGATCTGGGCATAGCCCTTGATAAAATTCCTATAGCACCCAGTATGTCCCAATATTGCGCGCAGCTGTTTCACACTCCTCAATGCCTCCAGGTTAATTATCATTGCGATCTTCATGGGATCCACCATCAATCCTTGTCTACATACCACATGACCTAGCAAAGTCCCAAAAGGGACACAAAACTAACATTTCTTTAGATTGAGTGCAATTTGGTACCTTCAACAAGTATCTAGCATTAACCGAAAACTTTCCACGTGGCGTTTTACCAATCCAAACATAGTCTAGTCATCAAAGTACACCCCCATAAACTTACGAATGAAGTCTTTGAATGTAGCAATGATGATGCATGAAAAAATCACAGGTTCATTCTTTAATCCGAAAGGCATTATGGTGTATTGAAAACATCCCCATTTAGTCACAAAGGTCATCTTTCTTCTATCTTCAGGCACGATTTTGATCTAATGGTACCCAGAGAACCCATTAGTAAAGGAGTATACTTCCTAGCCACCTACATTATCCAATACCTTATCAGTGAACATAGTCAGGAAAGGATCATGCGCGCAAGTGTCATTCAACTTCCTGAGATCTACGCATATCCTTATTTCATCCTTCTTCTTCTTTTCTTGTACCACCATTGGGCTCACCCAATCAGATTCTTCTATGGGCTCAATGATGCCTACCATGAGCATCTTATCTAACTCTAAGCGGACCTTCTCCTTATACTTCGGATTGAGACAGTAAGGTCTTTGCTTTACAGACTTTGCGTCAGGTTTTAACGTGATCTTCATAACGCCCAGGCCTCCTATTATCCCCTTTAACTCCATAAAATTGGTAGGGAACAAATCCTGGTAAATGCAGAGTAATTCAACAACCTTATCTACCATCGCGTCATCCCAATAATCTCCAATCTTCGCGAATTTGGGCTCTACATCTGTGCCAATATTTATCTGTTTAGTTTTTAGCAGTGCGGTTATATCAAGATTCTCGATCGGTGGTCCCTCGACCTCGTGATGACCCTCGGTTCCAGGGATGTTAACATTTCGAGGGTCCTCATCTTCTTCTTCAACAGTCACGTTATAGCATTCCAGCACGTGGCTCAACTGATTAGTCCAATCAGGTTGAATCGGATCCAAAGGATCCTGCGGTATCCTAAAGATCGTTGCTTTAACTTCTTGTAGCGCTACATCAATATAGTCAAAACCATATTTGATGTTGAATGTCATTATGAACCCTTCGCGCAAAATATTCCATTCTTCTGTGCCATGGTAGAGCTCTGTCTCCAAGTACCAGTTCATCGGGATGACATCCAGGGTGTGACAGAACTAGTGCACCCATTCAGGTTGGGGCTTCACTCCATAGGCCTTAGCCCATTTGGGCAAGTGTTTGCGTGGATCATCCTTCCCATCATACTTGTACGTTACTCATACCTTTGGCTTCCCAAAGTGTGTTCTCATCATCCTCCTACACTTGCGCCAATCATCAAAGCTACTGCTCTAATTTTTTGTCCGAGTCTGAGGTGCAGGAACTCTCACGATCCAATGTAATTTGTCCATCCGCTATCGGATTTACCCAATCTTGGTTTCGTGCTGTTATCTTATATATGCAATCCAAATCTCATCACTTTCGTAATTGCGGACTGGTTTAGTATAGCGCAATCTTTAGGTAGGATCTAGGGGTACTATTACGCAAAGTGATTTAATTTCAAATATCATCTTTCGCTTCTTTAGGTTGATTACCCCATTCATGTCAGTAGCCCAATCAATGACAAGGAGCGTAGGGTAGGGATTGTTGTCATCCACAATTTCTATTACTTCAAAATCAGCCAATTCTCTCACACATTCAATATCTACAGTTACTCCTTGTAACGATCCCATGGGGGTGATCATTTGTTGATTTTCCATCCTTAATTGAATCGGAGAGCACTGCAGCACGGGTCTCCCCATCTGCTCCCAAGTTTGTTTCGGCAAAACGTTCACGTCTAACCCTAGATCTAGAATAAACTAATCCATTTCATATTCTCCTATCTCTGCGGTGAGTCTCATCTCACGTCCTATCCTTGCCTTATGCTTACGAATCTTTCGTACCACTCACAGTTCACCTCGAGTGTTTCTAGCGCATATATTTATAAGTTCCTATAACCCCTTCACAGCCTTGCTATCGCGCAACAACTTCATGTAGATCTCTAGAAAGGTCGTCATCATAGAAGGGTCCATTCCCTGAACAAGTTTATCCTAGCTCCCTGAGGTAGAGGCCTCAGTGAAGCTCTTCTTTGATTCCGTGAACATTTCGCATGCGCGCTCGAAATCAAATTCAGCCTCCTTCTCTGGAGCTTTGCAAACTCATGCATTGTCTTCATGTTGTTTCCCCTTATCATCACCTATTGCAATTCCACTTCAAAGCACTATATTCACATTTGGATCTTCTTCGTGGGGCTCAGCCTTCATCATCTGTAGGTTCTGAGTCAGCTGCAGAGGTAGCACCCCGTTCTCACATATCTGTGCTAATAGTGTAGGACAGTCCTCAGTCTCATGATCAAACTAAGTACAAAATTTGCACGACGGATGTGTTGGGTTAGTGCATTCATAGGCATAGTGTCCTAGTCCTCCACAATCGAAACAGATCAGTTTTCCCTGACCTCTGCCAGGTCCTCCTCTGCCTCTGCCTCGTTCGTGCCCCTAAAATCCTATCTGTGCCATCCCAGCGCCCCGGTCAGGAGACCGTGTTTCTACATGAACTCTATAGGTGAGTTTTCTATCCATCATCATTTCATAGCTTTGGCAAGTGCACTCATCATGCCCTACCAACCTATAGAAGTTGTAGAATAGTTGTTGCAGTGTTTGTACAAACTTTTGTAGCAAGTGACAATTATCAGTCATATGTTTCCCTACTACCTGACATATAGTGCACCACAACACAGGCCTCGCGCTCGGTCCTGCTTGGCTTCCGGCCTCGAAGGCATTGGTCCTCCTCTTGTAATATAGTTCGCAAAGACCAGGCAGTGGTCTTTTTCATGCCCCTGACCTTTACATTTTAGGTACCATATCTCTTCATGCGCCTCTGGCCAAGTTGTTCTATCTTGCTTCATACTTTTCATTTCGAGGCAAAGATTTTGCAACTACACATGGATCTCACCTGGTTTCACATGATTTCCTTGAACCCCACAATCAACTACGCCTTGGATTTAATCCTACTGAACTCTTTATTTAATGCGGTCTAGATCTCTGCCAATGCAATGTTTGGGTTATCATTAGAGTACTTGATGTACCAATTTAGTGCGTGATCCTGCAAAGCACTAACCAACGTTGCCTTCTTCATATGATCGTCTGTGACATCGTGAGCTTCCCATACAGCTTTTATGACAAACAAGAACTGGTCCGGGTCCTCATTTCCCAAGCCCTTAAACAATGGAAGCTTCACTGAATTCGCCATGCTGAACTGTGGTGGAGGTGGTGGTTGTGTGGGTGAAGTCATAGGTGACGATGGTGAAGGTGGAGGTGGTAGTCGTGGGAACCCTTGTTTTATCAGCTGAGAAGCCTACGCTACTCCCTCTTCATCACTCAAAAGAGGTTAAATCAATGGGCTATATTTAGGACCCTTTCTTCCTTCGTTCCACAACATCGAGGTAGCTGCATAACCCACTTTTTACACAATAGCATCTTAATCCAAGTATTTAAAGACTTCATGTACTTACCTCGCGGACCTTTGAAAAGCATCTCTTCACCTCACTATAACTGACAAAGGTATCGACCGCAAATTCAATCACAAATCCTCCTATGGTACGATTCATCCAATGATCAACAGCGAGGGTGATATTATCCTCAGAAGCTTCTAGTCCCTGCACTAACTTCGGGGTCCAGATAATAGGACTGTCAAACATCCACCTTCCTTAGCTATCTACTAGCTTCACAATCCACTCATATAACTCAACTGGAAAGGAACAGAAAAAGATCTCATGGATTTATGTATACAAGTACCTATCTAGCCACTGTTCCTTTGTCAGCTGCAGATTTTTGTTCTCCTGCGACACGAATTCATGGATCTTCCTATCCAACCAATCTTCGATCTCTTTCTTAGTTGGATTCTAGTGATACGACATCACACATCTCTCATGCAGATTATGGTCCCGGTAATGGAACTATTTGTTGGCTTTGTAGGTCCTAACCTAGGTTCAGCATAGTCAACCAAACAAATCCCTACACTACTAGCCCTTTCAGCATTAGCCTATGAAGCACGAACCAAATTCTCACCCAAAGCAGTATGGGGGGATGCTGGAACCAAGTTTCTACACCCTGAGATGGTTGTGATGTCGATTTATACCCCCTACTCCTACCTTCGCGTAGGTCGCTAAGCCTTAGGGCTTATCGATCTACCCTCTATCCCGCCCTTCAGTACCTTCGCAAAGGTGTACAATTGACTTTCGTGTAGCCCTAACCGGTTTAGGTACTTTCGTGCTCCTATGATGATGTATTGCATAGGTTCCCAAGTTATTTCAAGTGTTTTACTTATTCTACCAATCAATTATAGTTATCATCGCATAAAATGATATTCTTACTTGTGTTCAATTAACAAATATAATCACATACATTCACGCATCAAATAAACATATAAACCCAGATCGTAATGCAATATAATCACATACATTCACACATCAAATAAACATATAAACCCAAATCATAACTCAATATAATTAGATGCATTAATATAGACTAAATACATAGTGATTGCAGAATACTTCTCTTTATTGATATCTCTAGTTTAATACAGACTCTATCCACCCTGCACATATAGCTACAGGGGTCTGCACTCAACTGTGGATTATACCCTAGGCCTCTGCACACTTAGCTGCAGAGCCTCTACCTATGCTAAGAACCAAAAACACTTAGACTTTTCCACTCTTCTTCACTACTTGCTTCTCACTTAACTTCTCTTCATTCTTGGAGCTTACTTACTTAGCTCCTTTTTATACAATCCCATGGTCCACAAACCATGGGTAGATCTTTATAGCTGACTTGACACTTTTACAAAATAAGGGCAAACAACCCTTTATGACTCTTGACACCTTCACACTCCACGACCAAAAAATGTGGAGACTTTACAACTTTATTACAAAATTGTCCCAAAACATGGGCTTTTAGCCCCAAAACTACTCTTGGGGGAACCTGTTCCCAACACTCCCTGGAAACAATTTCAAAAATAAATTAGTGTTTAAAAGGACAACTTCATTTTGCAAAGAAGTCAATTCATGAGGGATCATGAGATGGATTGGCGCTCAAGGAGAATATAGGAACAAAGCTCATTTATCATTTTCCAGGGGAAATATAGGATGGAATATTGTTGTAGCTACCCAAATAGGTAAAGTTTCGCATGCACCTCCATTACTCCTCAATATACCATATCTTAGGAGAAGATCTTCAATACCCTTAGTATATAGCCACCTTATTTCACCAATTTCATAATTGAGATATTTAAATGATAATTGTAGGTTTTCTTACGAAGAAAAAAGGTTTTTTTCATCCATGTGAAAATGATCAATAGAGGATGTCAGCAAATCTTAGATCTGATGACTCATAATGGGATTGTTATAATAATTGGTGATTTCCTCTTCCATGTCCCACATCCATTTGATTCAGAATACCATGAGTCACCAATACCAGGTGCCCAAAACCACAACTGTTAACCATAACTATTGACACAACTTCAACTCCACCATCAGGTCAAGTTTATCTAACAATACCCCCTTTAAAATTTTCTTTGGGTTTTCCTTTACCAAATCTAGCCAAACCAGCTAAGTGAGCCAACCACCACTCACCTCTAGGTCCTACCTAGTCAATGTCAGGGTATTTGACAATTTCACATGGTGTCCTACTTCATCATGCTTCATCATGCTCCCCTATATCACCTACGTCTACATCTATATTTTACCAATGATTATTTATCAGGCACACATGCCTTACCAGGTATTATAGTCGTATGCCTATTTACATGAAAAATTTCGACTCCATTTGTAATAAAAAATTGTGTTACTTTGTCCAGGCCTTAAGCCACATTCCTCATTTTACCACACGTAAATTTCTTCCATGCAACTTTATCTCCTTTCCATGTTGTGATTTCCCCTTGGATTTTGACCAGCACCACCCATAAATTGACCATCAAGTCCTCTCCTGGTGGAGGAATGCACTCCTCCTTTTCCCTCTTCGTCATAGTGGTATCCACCTAATACCACTTGTTATTCTTTAAGAGAGAATATGAGAGAAATAAATATAATAATCAAACAACAAACATTAAACCATGTACACCATGATTTACCTTGGAAAACCCCATTTGGGGAAAAATAACCAAAAATAGATCTATTATTGTCGTTGGCTAAAACACAGCCAAATCAGCCAACAACCTAAGATTTCACCACTCAACTCTGACTCAAAACAATTGATAATCCCCAATACTTTTAACACCTTCAACTAAATGTAATACCATGAGCTTAATACCAGAAGTCACTAATATCAGGTGCCCAAAACTACAACTGTTAACCATAATTGTTGACAAAACCTCAACTCCACCATCGGGTCAATTTTATCTAACATATTTGAATGTGCTCTAATACTATAATTGGCATAGTTTTGAAGAATAGAATGCCTTGATTCAATGGATGTTTCCCCAATATAATGTCATGATTTGATGGATGTTTCCCAACCCTAGGGTTTTATCATGTAAATACCTTTTCTCCTCTTTTTTTAACCTACTTTTGTTTATTTTATTCTTTATGTGGGAGTTAGATAAGTTATATATTTGGTTACATGTGTATACATATGTTGTCTTTTAAAATAGTCCCAATCGTTAGATCAATCGGTTGAGTTCTAGTCATTATAGCATCTTGCTAATGGGAGGTCACGAGCTAAATTCTCCTCAATCCTTTTGGGGTTAATCTATATCAATGAGATGACAAGAAGTGATATATCCAGTGGATTTTCCTTGATAGATTCCATGGACGTAGCAACCACTGATCTCTAGTTTCCATGAACCACATAAAAAAAAAAAATTGTCTTTCAAAATACCGAGTGATGTTGTTTTGGCTTTAAAGGCCCCTACTACCTTTGAGATTTAATTAGTAAAGTGCTTTGTAGATATATCTATCAATGTTTTATGGTTTTCATTAATGATATACTTATATAAAGAAAAGCATTCATGGATCATATAGACCCTTCTAAATCATGTCACAATTACATTAGCTCAAAATCAACTCTGTGCAAAGGAATCCAAGTGTGAATTTTCTAAATATTATTTAGAGTATCTTGGCCATATTTGTTGGCATTACGATACAGGTGTTGTCCTTGATGGCAACTCACTCAGATGACAGATTATAGTACATCAGGTTAATAGCAAAGAATTACAGATCAAACTTCACAGAATGAAGAAAGAGAAGTACACGTAGGTTCACCTTGACCAAGTTGCGTATACACATAGGTTCACTGACCACAAGTAGTGTATACGTACACACACACTTTCGCAGAAGCAAAAGAACATATACCTTGGAAAACTAAGTTTCTTGGTCTGAAGTATTTGGTCCATGGTATTTTGATCCATGGTATTGGTCCAAGGTATCAAGTCCGAGGTATTGACCCTAGGTATTTGGTCCAAGGTATTGGTCCTAAGTGGTTTTGGTCCATGGTATTGAGAAAGGCCTAAAACTATAAAAGGAGGAGAAGGTCATTAGGCCAAGTGTGCAAGTACCGAATATCTGATGAAGTGTGAGATCTAGTACGCAGGTTATTGGCTTATGGTGTTGTTCTTGATCTGAACCAGTGATGAACCTTAGCGGTTGATGAAGGATAAGATCTAATGATGGATCGAGATCTTAAGGCTTGAAATAAATTATCATTATGTGGTTTGATCATGTATAATCTAGATCTGAATACTGACGCATGTGTTATTCTGTAAATATTATGATCTGGGTATAACTAAAGTCTGGGATAGCTACAGAATTATGAATTAATATTTGTAGATGTATACGCTGGTTGGCTTTGAGAAAAGCACGTATACACGCATGTTCGACACATGGATGTAGCGTATACCTTATAAATTATGTTTCAGTTGTTTCTATTTGCTGTTGTAGAGTTCTGGGTTCTGGTTTGGGTCCTGGTTACTGTATTATGGTGACAGTATTCTGAATGATCAGAGTGATTATGATTTAATGATGGGTTGTCAAAGTGATTGATTAATTCGGTTGTGGTTGGTTCAGAAAGTGATGATTGAATCTCAGTGATTGGTTGATGCAGATGTATTTGATGATTGAATTGCAATTATAATGTTGTTGATGGATCCAATCTGAAAATTTATGAAACGTGGTCCTTGGAGGAAGAAATAAGGTCGTAGCCTTCTATAGATCGTCGCCTATGTACTAGTAAACAAATCGGCTAGTACAAGAGTTAGAGGGTTGTAGCTCCCTTCTAGTAGAAGCTAGAGAACGAGAGAAGGTTGTAACCTTCTACGGGTAGAAGCCTGCGTACTGGTATAAGTTTGCACCAGTACAAGATTGTAAACAAATTTTCTTATTATTAAAAGAAGACAGAGACGACAACAACAGGTGGTTTTCACCCACATTGGGTTTCCACCTTATATCTTGGTGTTCATGTGTGTTTCTTATGTGTGATGCTTTATTCTACTTTTACTGCATTGTCTAATAAATCTCTAATATACTGGTTAAATTTCAATGCACAGTAAATTGGGTAAATGAAAAGTTCTCTACATATACACTGGTTACTTTAAGTAAAGTTGCATATACACGTTAGTTCACTTAGCTGAACTAACGTGTACAACTCTGTTTGGGAAATCAAGGTATTGGTGTGATAATACTAATTCACCCCCCCTCTCAGTATTATTTCCAACAATATTATGTCCATAGAGGGTGCTCCTATTACTATTGCAAAGACATTATCCATTTAGAGTGGCTAGTGTCAACATTAATTAAGAGTACACATTGATTTTTGGGCTTAGTAGGTTTCTATCATAGGTTTGTCTAAAAGTTCTCTAAGTTTATTTCTCACCCTTGTATCTATCTCACTAAGAAGGATTCCTTTCATTGGTCCATTGCAACCCAACAATAATTTTTATAATCTCCAAGAATCCCTTTCCTTATCACATGTTCTTACTACCCTTGATTTCATTTATCTCTGAATTATTGAGTGTTACTTGTCTAGATTGGTCTGGGTGAAATACTCTTATAGGATGATCACCACATTACCTTTGAGAGATACAATTTGAATGATAAGGAGAGATACATTTCTACATACAATAAATAAATGTTTCCCATAGTTCATGAAACGTATTAGGTGCTAATTTCTTCAATAAAACCAATCATTTTATCCTTAAGCATCAATTAACACATGGTAATTTTAAAAAGGAGAAGCAAAAGTGTATTTCTCTACTCTAAACCCATGAATAAATATCCTCTATTAGAAGGCTTAGGATTATATTGTTGTTGATTCCTTATTTCTAAGTCACGATGATCTACCCACATTTAATTCCATAGAATTTAACTAGCTTGCTTGGGTATGGGATATTCTTATTGGCTACATATCAAACCTCTCTACAATTTAGCTTCAATAGGACATTCTTGATGACAAGAAATGTGAAACTTGGAATATTTGTAATGATGTTATCATATTTAAACTCACATCTATATCAAGCTTAAATATACCCTTATTACATAGGTTCTCCATAATGTTGTTATCCTATTTAAAATCACATCTATATTAGGCTTGGATCTAACCTTATTACATAAGTTCTCCAACATGGGCATGCCTCTCCCTTTGTTAGTTATGTGAGTTTTCACAAAACTTATTGGAATGTGTCTTTTAGTTTTTATTCCCAAAATTGTAGATTTACATTGAGTGATTTGTGACGAAATGGGACCAATAACAATGCAAAAAGGTGGAAATTTTCCCTTATCCATGTCTTTTATATGATGAATCAACACTATGAAAATGATAAAAACTCAATGAATAATAATCCAATTTGAGGGGGGAATATCCTTTTATAATGAATCCAATGAACAAAAGAAGATATGATGCATAAATGAACCTTCTTTACAAATAGGAGATAATGTGACATGATCTAGCCTACCACTAGGTTGACCCAAACATAACAAATAAATTAATAACACATGTTTATTAGGGTCTTAACATAGGATACCTAAGGATTTAACATAGCCCCCCTCTTCAAGAACTACTCATTTTCACATGTAGGTTCTTCTAGAGGCATATATTCCACTTGATTTGATACTCCATAATGGTTATTTTTCAAAGAGATAGAGAAGAATGATTTATAAATTTTGTTCGTTCAAGGATCAATTTCCCTTCTTCATCTAATTCTAGAAGTTATATTTTCACTGGCATACTTTGTTCCAAAAAAATTAAAGAAAGATACATGAAAATCCTTACCCTAGATGGGGTGCTTAATAAGGAAGGAGGGGGGGAGGGTGTTTGGGATTTCGTCATCCCACCTAGCCAAAGGATCAGGGGACATGGTAGTACATCCCTATGATAAACTTAATAACCAACTCTCACACATGTCGACTGACATTTATTTTAGCTTGCATTTGGCACTTAATTGTTTCTCCTGCACTATATTTGTCAATTAGGCCTTCACTCATAGGGTTTTCTTGCAAGAAGAGGTTTTAACCATGGCTCCAAGTTTCCTTATTCATACTACACTTCATTCTATAGGCACTTGTGGTTAGAGTAACCTGGAAATCTTGCCAATAGTTTCACGTGGCCGTTTCTCATGTTTCCTTCCATTTCCTTCTTTATCAATGATCTATATAACTAAAAATCATCCCCCGCATTTAGGAAACTACAAATTCAGGGAAGTTACTCCATCCTTAGTCCAATGGCTCCACAACACAATTGTTAAGTTACATTTCCTTTTATTATTTCATTTCATTTCATACTTACCCACCTTCTGCAAATCTAAGAACTTTCCAGTCGCTCCTAAGCCTCGGATTCTTAATCTTTAGAGCTCATTGCTTGTAGTTTTTAACCCTGTACAGAAATTACTTGCTTACAAATTCTAAAACACAGAAAATAGACAATGCGAGAGAATAACACATAAAACACATATACAAAGAGGTTTCCCCTGGATCCCAAAACTAGGACTACCAGCTTGATTTTTCATTATATTCCTTTCAATGTTACAATACATATTTATACATGCCAAATCATCCAATACCATGGACCGAAAAACCATTGCGTCCAAAACCGTGGACCGAAAACCATCACATCCAAAACCATGTCTGAAAATCATGCAGAAAACCATAGGTGGGTCCGCCCAACCTAACATAGGGTCCAAAACCAAAAATTTTTGGGGTGTTGCCCTGGACCCCATAGAGTGGGGTTACGTGTACCCCTCAAACCCCCTATGACCTCCCCCCCCTCTAACCCCTAGGTAACTATGTGAGCTATTTGTGGAAATAATATAACACAACCCAACATTCTCGCACTTATTTTTTTCTTTCCACAGGGGGGCACAAGAGAGCTTAGTCATTGATCCAGCCCTGCAATGCCCATTGTTTCTCTACACCAAGAGAACTTCACAGAGCTCACAAATTTTGTCAATGCATATGCAGTATTCTTCAAAATGTCCACCTTTACCAACAACACCTTTTTGTCTTCTATCATATCCCTCACAAAGTGATATTGAACATCAATGTGCTTTGTATTTGAATG
>APFE030405466.1:117530-128461 GCA_000404065.3 Pinus taeda
TTTGCCATCCTCTGAATCCACTGCTTCCTTCACATTTCTAGGATCATCATCAGTAACAGGCAAAGCAAAGTTTGAACAAAAAGCAGATGGACTATACCTTTCTGGCTGCCTTCTTTCTCAAGCTGATCTTCTCATAACCGGAGTTTGCGGCTCTTCATCTTCTGATTCCTCCTCTGCTACAGAGTCTGATTCTTCCTCCTTTAGTTCAAACTCTATCTTCACAACTTCCTTTGGTTGGACTTCATGTTTAATAACATCTTTCACCTCTCTGAACACCACATCTCAACTGTACACAACCTTCCTTGTTACTGGGTTCCAAAGCTTATAACCCTTTAACCATCCTTATACCCAATAAAGATGCACTTTTCATATTTACTATCCAACTTGGTTCGTTTCTCCTTTGGAACATGTACATATGCATCACATCCAAATACCCTCAGATTGTGAAAGAGAGGGTTTCTTACCAGTCCATACCTCTTGTGGAGTCTTATCCTCCAATGCTGATGAAGGTGACTTGTTGACCAAGTAACATGTAGTATCCACCGCCTCTGCCTAGAAATCCTGTCCTAACTTGGCACCACTGAGCATGCTTCTTGCCCTCTCCATCAATGTCTTGTTAACTCTTTCTGCAACTCCATTTCGCTAAGGCGTATATGGAGTAGTCTTATGTCATGCTATACCACACTCCTTATAGAATTCTTCAAATTTCTTACTGCAAAAATCTCCACCGTTATCTGTCCTCAACACCTTTATCTTCTTCTCTGTCTGGTTTTCCACCAGAGCCTTAAATTCTTTAAACCTGTCAAAGACTTTAGATTTCTTCTTAAGGAAATATATCCATGTATTCCTTGAGAAGTCAACTATAAATAATACATAGTACACAGAATTACCCAATGATGGAACATTCACAAGTCCAAACACATCACTATGCACAAGCTCTAATATATGTTTCGCCCTCTTACCACCAAAGGGGAAACTCACCTGATTATGCTTCCCATATACACAAATTTCACAAAAATCAAAATCCAGAGAGCTATTACTCATACCTTCTACCATACCTTTACCATGGAGTATTCGAAGGCCCTTCTCTCCAATATGTCCAAACCTTTGATGCCACAACATGGTCTTCTCTCCAGAGACCACTAGGTTTTCTACTCCACTTTCAGGAACCACAGAACTGTTGCACCCATCAACAACTGTGCTACCTTGTAGCTTGTACAGAGTTCCAATCTGAACTCCCCACATCAATACCAATTCTCCCCGAACCATCTTGTAGGTATCCTTCTCAAACACTATTTTTACACCTGCATCATCCAACTTGCCTACAGAAATCAGATTTTTGGTTAATGCAGGAATATGCAGAACACCCGGAAGTGTTCTAACCCTTCCACCTTGCAACTTCAACTTTACTTTTCCGTGACCAACAATTCTAGCCTTCCTGTCATCCCCCAAGAAGACATCACCACCATCATATTTCTCATACTCGCACAATCACTCTCTATGGAGAGTGAAGTGAAAGGATGCACCTGAGTCAATCAACCATGCCTCATGATCTACATGTGTTCTTGAAGAAGCCAAGTACACATCCCCACCTTCATCTGAGGTGGTTTTTGCCTTTGTAGAAGGAGCATCATCATATCCCTTTCCTTTATCACGAGCTTTAAATTTATAGTACCTTTTGTAGTGCCCTTGCTTTCCGCATTTCCAGCACACCACCTTTATAGGTTTTCCTGGACACTTAGATCTATCTCTAGATTTATATCTCCCACTCGATGACTTATTTTTGTTTCTGTTCTGGGACCGTCCTCGTATAGATAAGGCATCACCATTCTGGCTCTCCATATTTTTCCCTCTCATCTCCTCCGTCAGCAAGGATGTGACTATTTCATCAAACTGCAAGGTAGTTGCATTGCTACCTATTGCAATAACTAGACTATCCCACGAATCTGGTAGAGAACACAACAAATTGATGCACTTATCTTCATCTAAGATTTTAATATCAACAAATGCTAACTAACTTACCATAGTATTAGACGCGTTTAGATGCTCTGTCACCGAGTCTCCATCTTTCATCCTCAGGTTATACAGCTTTTTCCATAGGAACAGTTTATTCACTAGAGACTTAGATTGGTACAAAGTCCCTAACTTGTCCCACAAAGCCTTTGACGTAGCTTCCCCTGATATATTTAGCAATACTGAATCTGAGACACACAATCATATTGTGCTCTTTGCCTTCCGATCTAACTTCTTCCGTTCGTAATTAGACACTCCCATTGGCTTAGTACCTAGATCTATCGCGATCCACTAATCTTTATCCACCAACAGATCCTCCACCTTGAGTTTCCACAACTCAAAACTCTGACCATTAAATTTCTCGATCTCTATCTTTCCACTGCTTGCCATCTTCTTTCACCACGAGAATTGATCTCGCAGATCTCCCACTGAACAGGGTCTACCGCAGGCCCGAGAAAAACCCCTCAGCAATAAAGGGAGATTAGAAGAGCTAGCAACAGAAAAGGGCCAACTAATAAGTCAGCTGGAAGAAAGGAGAAAACAAGAAGAGATCCTATGGAAACAAAAATCGAGGGTGAACTGGTTAAGAGAAGGGGAGCGCAACACATCTAGTTTTCTCTAAACTTAGGAGGTGTTTTAGTAGGGGCCTTAATCTTTGAGTAATAATCAAGGATATTATCTTATAGACAACATTGCATATGACAATGGGTCTAAATCCATTTGGATCACAAGAGTTATTTTTTTTTGGAATTAATGTGAGGAAGGTTGCATTCAAACCATACCATACCTATTATAGATGACGAGACTCCCCCATGAGGGAATGAATGTCCTTGCCTATGAAATTCCAACAAGCCTTATGGAAATATTTTGTAAAATTGTCTAGTCTTAGTGATTTTTTGTAGGGAATGTCTTTCACTACTTCTCCCGCCGCTTCATAAGAAATTTCTCTCATGAGGACTTCATTCTGGCTTAGGGTAACTAGTTGAGGAATGCAACTAGTTACTCTATTGATCACTTATGTTCTATCTTGATCCCCTTCATAAAATAGGTCCTGGTAAAAGAACACTAGCTTTGCTTCTGTGAAGTGGAGTTCGACAAGACGAAACCCTTCCGTGGAGGTCAAGGTGAAGATTTGAGTATGTTGTAGATGATTTACTATAGAATGATGGAAAAAATCAGTATTTCTCTTCCCTTCCAGTAGTTAATGATCATGGAACTTTTATTTCCAAATCACCTCCTCTTGCTTATGCCTTGATTCCAAATCACATAGAAATGTACCTTTCTCCTCAGCTAGAAGCTCATATATTACTTTGATTATGCTATTACTGTATATCTCTTCTATTTGAGTTTCTAGTTTCCTCTTCTCGATCATAATATTCCCAAATACATAATTGTTCAAGATCTTAATCCCACTTTTTAACTCCTATTTTCTTTGGAAGATTTACATCTAGCTACCTCCCTACACCTATATATCGTACCACCACTATAGCATTCTATCCATGAGCTCCTCGATATGTAGCCAAAATCTCTCAAATCAAAAGGGTCTATTCGTTAAGGACGTCTTCAAATCTATTTCTATTTTGATTTTCTAGTGACCTGATCCCAATAATGGGAGGATTATTAAATCTATGAATGTATCTCGAACCAAGGATTCCTCAGAGATAAGGAATCTATCTAAGCGAATAACGATGTGGTGCCAACCCGCCTGCTATTCTTTCAGGTATCGGTACTATTCATCGTCTCTACTTCCACTAGCTTGAGATCCTCTATCACTTTTTGAAAAGCCATTTGAAACATAGTCATTAATATGTTAATATAATATTACATAATAACATAATATTATATTAATATAATAACCATAAATATATAAAAATATAATAATATAGTTGTTATTATTGATATAATTATTAATAATCACAAATAGTCAATATTTACCACCATATACATAATACTTATTAATGTGCTTATACCCCTACCAACTTATATCAACCACATTTACTAATATGATTGTACATACTATGACCACATTAGTAAAATATAATTGTAATAGTAAAATAACCATATAGGAATGGTTATTAAATATTAACATTAATAATATGATAAATATAATAATTTATTATTTAAATTTTATTTAAATTATAATTCACATAATTTATATATAAATATATAATCAATATTATAAACTGAATTCTTTTACTCTATAATATTAGTTCTTATTATAACATATAATATAATCTTATATTATAAAACTTGAACCTATATAAATCCTATATTAAAAACCCTCTTTTATAAATCTTAAATCCTGTATATTATAAACCTCATAGTATAAACTCAATATTTAAACCTTAATATCGTAAATCTAAATATTAGAACCCAAATACTAAAATAGAGCCTATATTATAAATCTAGTATATTAAACCCTATATTACTATAAACAGTAATATTAAACACAACATTATAAATAATATCAAACTCAATTTATTAACTTTAATATTATAAAAAATGCATACTTTTAACTTTATTCTATTAATCATATTAAAACTTTTTGATAATTATAGCTTTACACTATTTATCGTATTAAAAAAATTTCATACTATTAACATTATGCTATTAATTAAGGATGTTAGAGATGTTCAGAATCGAGGAGAGGTTTCTGTAGGTGTACTCATTTTGCGTGCCTTATGTTATCTTCCAACAACTGTTATGAAGCAGACTGTTTTTGAGTCGTGTACTCTATTTGCCAGTCTTATCTCAGGCTGCTATTTGGACTCTCCCATCTATCTCTGCCCCTTCCAGAGTCATGTTTTGGTGGCCGTGTGAAGTATTCTTTGCTTCTTTATATCTATGATGATACTATAGTATGTAACGGAGGAGACAAAGTAATCTGTGCACCAAAATTGTTGCAATAAAATGTCGAGCTGGATGTCGCAGAAGAGGAAACTGATACCATTATCTGACGGTAGATAACAGGAACATGGATCAACGAAAGGGAGTGGACTGATTATATTTGACTCCCCGTTCTTGAAATCATGGTATCATTAACACCATTCACTTATGAGGTAATGAATAATTTTCAAGCAGATGTTTTGTCGAAGAAAGGGTTCTTAATTTACCTGAGTAAATGGAAAATGTACATAAAAATGGAAGTCGAAACCTATCAGATTCAGGGTTTTTCTCTTTCTGGCACATAAATTTATTTATTTATACATTAATTTTCCAGGTATGTTCCTTGCAATTGTCTTTTGCTTATAATGTATACTTTTTCGCAACTTGAAGATGACACTCCCAAACAGGGGTTTTAATTATCTAGACAATCTATCTAGTATGGTTTGTTTACGTCATGTATACCATACATACATATTTTTTATTCTTCTGCCACCTTTTGTCATATAAACTTTCAGATATAAATGTTTGGCATTGTTTTTCTACATATTATATAGTCAAAGAATATCTCTTATTTCAATTTATAAAGATGTATGTGGCATTATCTGATTTTAATACAATCCAGCTTTTTTTATACTGAAAATGAATAACTCATTTTCATATTAAAACTTAAATACTCACACAAAGTTAAATACTCACACAAAGTGAACTTTTAGACTCCCAAAGTGAGCTTGTTTATTTCATTAGAGATTATGGTTATTTATACATCTAAGAGCCGGAAAATTAATAATCTCCACTGACCTTGCCGATTAACATTGAATTCGTTGACATATGTACATGATTTGTTGGCATCGTTGGCATCGTGATTAATACTCTAACAACTTTCTTAATCACGACCTAAACTTTAACCTACTTGCAGTTTCAATCTCAGCTAAACTTACAACAATACATAAAATAAACGTCTTTTTACTAAATTATAATGTTGCAACTTTTTCATGAATGGAATCTCTTATTCGGCCGCCCCAAAGCGTTCAGTATGGTTCCAACTAACCAAGACGGTACGCTCCAAAATTGTGGAGGTGGCGTAGTGGTAAAGTCGGTCTGGTCATGACGGATCGGTCTTGTGTTCGATCCCGAACAAGGTTGTAGCTCGTTGTGCGAGTAGTAACGGCCAAGCCCACTACCTTTGGTACAGTGATGTGTGGTTTGATGGTAAGTGACATGGGCGAAGCCCAGGGAGACCGAAGTTCAAATCTCATTGAGTACAATGACTTGCTGTGGTGGCGGCTAGAGGGGCGGATTCCCCTTTCCCGTGTCATAGGAACTTAGTATACCCAATTTGCAGATGGTTGGTTATGCTCTTGGTGTTATAGTGGCAGCTATGAGATTTGATCCTGGGTCTCCCATAAATTAAGTTTGACAATTACAGATTCACTAAAACAGCGCGCTCCTCCTCTGGTTGACCTACAACTACAATGATTTGTTGACCTACAATGACGTAGACTCCTCTTTACCAATAACCGTGTGCATTATCAACCGTGATCAAACATACAGACTTCATAAACACATCTTCACGCTTGGCACAACATTCTCAAGCTTCAACTCCACGTTGGTGCAGGGGCACTCCACGTGTTGTCCTTCTCTACATAGCGCTCAATTACAAGCTGGAAACACGCGCCACTTAATGCATACCATACCAGTCCATGCCCAGTGGATCGGAGAACATGACTGAGAATTTTCAACATAGGCTCCCCCTACAGTCCGCACTCTGTATGCCGCTTCAACACACAAATCCACTTCTCACACATGAGAGCACCCAAACTCCCACGTACAAGGATCAACAGCTCTTGCAACAGATAATGCATGGTCTTTTGTCAAACTTTGTGGCTTCGTGGCTGTCTAACGCTACCCACACTTCCACGCACCAACTTTCCACGTTACCTCAACCTCAATTTTCCATGCGGCCTCTCTCTCTCATATCAGAGACAAAACTAAACACAAAAGCACTTGCTAGACAGGTACTCTACTTCTCACACTCTACGCTGCACTACGATAATGTTCCCACGCCTCCAAATTGCAGTTGATCATACAACAGCTCATCCTCTAGCTAAAGGACAGTTCAACAAAACACGTGCTAAGTTCTACAGCAGAGGCTGAATATGTGGCAGCGACAGCAGCAACATGTCAAGCAGTTTGGATGAGAAGGATGTTGAGGAGCTTAGGCCAAAAGCAGGCAAAAGCAACAGTGATTTTTTGTGACAATAGCTCAGCTATTGCATTGTCAAAGAATTCAGTGTTTCATAAGAGAACGAAAACACATTGATACAAGGTTTCACTACATCAGAGAATTGGTGAACAATGGAGAAATTGTCCTAGAACATTGCAGGACTCATGAACAGGTTGCAGACATCTTGACAAAGCCACTAGATCAGAAAAGCTTTGAATTTTTGAGGAAGTGTCTGGGTATGAAAAAATGCCCAGCAGTTGAAATTAAAGGGGAGTGTTGAAATTATAATTTCACTACGCCCGGGCCAGCATTCAACCGCGCCGTACCAAGTCAAAACCACCCAACAGAAAACCATAAACCACCCACAACCATATCGCACCGCTTTTGGCTTAAGGAGGTTTCTGTACGAAGGGGCTCCGATGCAATTTGGAGGAGGCACGTGGATTGGCGTGACATCACCCTCAAGCACGTTTCGGACGATAAAAGTCAGTTAAAACCCCCCATCCGATATTCGTCTGATGTCCTCCAGCATTTACAACCGTTGATTTACCAAAGTTGCATTGTGGAGTAAAGTACGGTGAGAAAGGGTCTTCTGATATCCATCCTCCGCCGTTCGATTAAAGTGTTCATTCTCCACCGTCCGATTGAACCAAGGTGCATACGGGTCTGCTAAACTTAAATGTTGCGTGGAGTATTACCTTGGCCATACTCTAATGTTTAATGTTATGACATTTTTTTGGTAACGTTTTTAATGTTTTTACGGGGGGCGTTAATACTTAGTGCATACGGAAGTATGGGCGTAATAATGTAAGGTAAGTTTTTTTTTTATTATTTTCATATATGTATTGTATGAGCGTTGACTCCAAGTAATGGTGGTTAATACTTAGTGCATACAGAAGTATGGGCGTAATAATGTAAGGTAAGTTTTTTTTTTTTTTTTTCATATATGTATTGTATGAGCGTTGACTCCAAGTAATGGTGATTTGCACACGGGGAGAAGTGGAAGTCTAGTCTGTTCACAGCAGCGAGTAAGGAAAAACCACACAGCTCGTAAAATGAAAATGTGACAGCGTAAAAACCTTTTGTAGGTAATGTAAGAAGTAAAAAAAATGCACAGCAGTGCAGGAGAAGGCAGTGAAGTGAATGAAGAAAACCAGGGGGTAGTTTGTTCCAAAACCATGAATTGTTTCACACAGCAGTGAAAAGGTAAATGTGTAAATCCCTGTAATTTTTGTTTTCACACAACAGTGAATGTAAATGAAATATTTACACACAGTGGTGTAAAATTTCAAAGGAGGCAGAGTAATTTTTGTTAAAATGTTTTGGTGAATCCCTCTGAGCAAAAGAGGATGAATATGTAAGTGTTTTTGTTTAATGAATATAAATCATTTTATGGTGGTGGGATACTCTGTTCTGTGTAATTATTTTTAAAGAGGCTCCTCTGTACAAAAAGATCCTGGTGTAAAGGAAACAGAGCATTGCCTCTGTGTTTTATTTTGAGTTTTTGGGATTTTCCCCTCTAAAATCCCCAACAGTGGTATCAGAGCAGGCTTAGGCTCTTTGAAGACAACAAAGAAGCTGAAGGGAGGAGTTTTTTGGTTGCAACAGTTAGCTGTTTTAAAATATATAGTCAAGGATTTAGAAGCATAACTAAGGATGCAAGGAATGACCAGCACAAGCATTCGTATGGGTATGTTTAACACCCATCTCCCACTGTTTAATGGGAAGAACTATGACTATTGGGCAATAACCATGAAAGCTCTGTTTTCCTGTCAAGATTTATGGGAATTAGTTCAAGATGGGTTTGATGAACCAGCAAATGATAATGAGTTTAATAGATTAACTCAGGGAGAGAAAGATCTGTTAAAGACCAATAGGAAGAAGGATGCAAAAGCCCTTGTATTTTTGTATCAAGCAGTGGACCAGAGTGTGTTTCCAAGGATGGCAGCAGCTAAAACATCCAAAGAAGCATGGCAAACCCTCAAGACAGCCTATCAAGGCATGGAGAAAGTGAGGACAGCAAAACTACAGTTGCTGAGGAGAGATTTTGAGAATCCCAACATGAAGGAGTCAGACAATATTGACTCATTCTTCACACATGTAATTGGTCTAATCACACAGATGAGGACTCATGGAGAAAACATTGAAGAAAGGAGGATTGTGGAGAAAATATTGAGGGTCTTACCCTCAAAGTTTGATGCTATTGTCACCACCATTGAAGAGACAAAGGATCTCTCAAACTTTTCAGTTGATGAGCTACATGCATCATTGATAACTCATGAGCAGAGATTGAGTAGGAATGAAAACTCATCTCTAGAGCAAGCCTTCAAGACCCAGATGTCTTTTGGAAGAGGAAGAGGTCAAGGCAGAGGAAACAAGAGAGGAAGAGACAGAAACCAGAACAGAGGTGGAAGGAACAGTCCAGCAAATGCTCAAGGAAGAGGCAGTAATCCAAATCAAAACCAAGGCCAAGGCAGCAGCCAACAAAGAGATCAACATCATGCTCAAGGACAAAGGTATGAAAAATCCAATGTCCAATGCTATTATTGTAAAAAATATGGGCATTATGCCAGTGAATGTAGGAAGAAGCAGCATGATATGAGTAATAGACAAAATGCAATGTTACTAGAGAGAACATCAGCCAAACTAATGTGTTGTTAGCTTGTAACATGGCTGAAACAAATAATGAAGACATATGGTTTTTAGACTCAGGTTGCAGCAACCATATGACAAGAAATATAGCTCTCTTTTCTGCCCTAGATAAAAATATGAAATCAGAAGTCACACTAGGAACTGACAGCAAAGTTTCTGTTATGGGAAAAGGGGAGGTAAAAATATTTACAAAGCAAGGAGAAAGGAAAACCATAGCAGATGTCTATTATGTCCCCGGAATGAGATGTAACCTCTTGAGTATTGGACAGCTGGTTCAAAAGGGTTACAATGTTTACTTTGTGAATGATGTGTGTACCATCATGGATATAGCACCTAGCAAACGATGCATTGCTGAAGTGAATATGACAAGGAACAGGATGTTCCCTCTCAGGATCAGGGCAGATTTGAAAAACAAAAATGAAATTGCAACAGTTACCCAAGATGCCTTCCAAAGCGTGCCAAAGGATGAAAATTGGTTGTGGCACTTGAGATTTGGACATCTAAATTTTGGAGGTATAAACTTGTTAAGCAGAAAAGGAATGGTGAAAGGATTACCATTGATAGAGAAACCAGAAAACCTATGTGAAGGTTGCATATTGGGAAAACAACATAGAGAAAGTTTTAAAGCATAAGGGAAAAGGCACCCTTAGAGATCATCCACTCAAATTTATGTGGACCGATGAAAGCTGCATCATTAGCAGGAAAACAATATTTCCTAACATTTATTGATGACTTTACAAGAAAGACTTGGATTTATTTTCTCAAAAACAAAAGTGAAGTGTTTGAGAAATTCCAAAATTTCAAAGAACTTGTGGAGAACCAAAGTGGGTTGCATATCAAAGTTCTCAGAACTGATAGAGGAGGAGAGTATATCTCCAAGGAATTCCTAAGATTTTGTAGAGAAAATGGAATTCATAAACAATTTACAGCAAGGTACACCCCACAACAAAATGGAGCTGCTGAAAGGAAGAACAGGACCATCATGGATATGGTGAGGAGCATGTTGAAGGCAAAACATTTGCCAAATGACTATTGGGCTGAAGCTGTAAATTGTGCAGCATATATTCTGAACAGGTGTCCTACAAAAGTAGTGATGAATAGAGTGCTAGAAGAAGCATGGAGTGGGAGAAAGCAAGGAGTCACCCACATGAGAGTT
>APFE030405466.1:128471-159551 GCA_000404065.3 Pinus taeda
AAACCCCTCAGCAACAAAGGTGTCCCCTTGAAGCCAAAACAGCTTTGATACCAAATGTAGGTTTTAACCCCGTAGAGAAATTACCTGCATACAAATTCTAAAACACAGAAAATAAAAAATGCAAGAGAATAACACATAAAACACATATACACAGATATTTCCCCTCGATCCCAAAACCGGGACTACCAACTTGATTTTTCATTATATTCCTTTCAATGTTACAATACATATTTATACATGCCGAAGCATCCAATATCATGGACCGAAAAACCATCGCGTCCAAAACCATGTGCGAAAATCATGCACAAAACCATAGGTGGGTCTGCCCAACCTAACATAGGGTCTAAAACCAAAATTTTCCAGGGCGCTACCCCGAACCCCATAGAGTGGGGTTACGGGTACCCCTCAAACCCCCTATGACCTCCTGCCCCTCTAACCCCTGGGTAACTATGTGGGCTATTCGTGGAGAGAATATATCACAACCCAACATTGCCTTACTCCTAGAAGTTGATTTTGGGTGCAACCCTATTTGTTTCCTCCTAGTGTTTTTTTCTTTTTCTAGGCCTTCACCTATTCTTCTGTCCTCTAGTCTCATTTCACCTCTCTTGTGTTTCCCTCCTTATTATCCTTATCTTGTCTCCACTCTCTGTTTGCTCCTTCTCCCTAGAACCTTCATCGTTTACTCTCACCCTAGGTAAGTATCTATTCCTTTTCGTTATTACTCCCCTGATGTCATCCCTCCTTTCTCTCATGGATGTAGTTGATGGAATTATTTGGATGTAATTATTACTGTGTTGACCCTCTAATATGTGCTCTTGCGACATAATGTTCCTCCCATACTTTTGTTGTTCCTTCATTTCCCGCTTTGTTGCTCGACCTTTTTCTTCTCTTTGGCCCCTCCCCAATATCACTTCAATGTGTTAATGTACACAGGGGAGAGACCTACTATCAAGAGCGGGCCCATACAGGCAACAAACACATGGATCACCATCTCAAGGAAGGCACTTTCCACTTCCGTGATCTCACACTGGGCCAAATCTATGAAGATATAACTTTAGATGTGGGAGAAGCCACCTCTCACAGGATTCAACTCTTTATCACAGAGGTTCTTGCTGAGTTGGCAGATTGGGTACTAGACATTGGGCACACTCATGGTCAATTTAAATAGTATACATACACAAACTATCTCTATTGGCACATGAAGTTCCTCCTAGGTAGAAGCCAATTAGATTGGCATGAGCATCAAGAAGATATTCTCCATTCCCTTGAGAATATGCATCATCACATGAAGGACTTGGACCGATGGATGGAGTGCATGGAGCAACATCTCAACATCCCTCCCTCAGTGAGAGGCACCACTAGAGACAAACAAAATCCAATCTAAGTTCCTGCTACAAAATTTGATCATTCTACTTAGTTTATGTCATGCAGAAGCATGCGACTTGGAGGAAAAATCTTCAAACTCATTCCAAAAATAAAATAAAAATCTACAGGTTAAGGAGTGGGGTCCTTTAGCCAGAAATTTTCATGTTTTTCTAGTTAAGATAGGGATAGAATTAAGAATAAAAGCATTCTGTAATAATCGCTTATGGATAAGCGATAATAATTTTTTATGCATGGTTGCTTTAAAACAATCAATATAAAAGGCATACTTTTGTATAGATAAGGACTGAGAGGGCTTATCTATTATTTATAAAATGAAATAATGGGACACTTTGAGGAGGGATTGCTCAGAAGCATTATTATCTGAAAAAAAAAAAAAAAAAAAAAAAACTCTCTCTATGCGTTTGATTTGATGGTCCTCTGTTAAACTAGTAATTGTATGCATGTATTGGTTTGGTTCTTTTCTTCTGAGTTTTGTAACAATGATTTGGCTTTGAATTTCCAATTAACACGGCGGTTGGAGCCCTTAACCTGTGTTTCCTTCATATTGATGGTTCTAGCTTCTTTAATTGTTGTATAGAGTTCCATAGCCAAAACTTTGTTTTACACAGGAAATTGTGAAAATACTTAGCTGAAGCAGAGTTTCAAACCTGAAATTCTATTGAATTTGGTTCATACATGTATCGGGTCCAAACCATTATCGATCGGAGAATTGCAAGTGGAGTGGGAAGGTCCTTTGGATCCACCGAAGTCCAAAATCCCCACACTCTGGACCTAAAACACTATAGAGAAGAGTGTATAAGTTATTGGGTCCACAAGGTGTATTGCATTGCAAGTTCGGTGCGGGAGGAGCCAAGCCCTGGAATATTGGAATCATCGATTGCCATCTCCGATAACACTATGTGTTATCGCATTGGAGGAGGGAGAATTGGAAGGGTCAATTAAAGTGTCGATAATGTTATTGGCATAATACGCAATTCTTTGAATTTTAAAGCGCCGATAGTGTAATTCTTCGGAATTAACATGAAGACTATTTATAAGCCGCGATAGTGTTTTAAAGCGCTGATAGTGCATTTCTGTTCCTTTGGAACAAAAGCCCCGTCAACTGTGTATTTTGTCTTTAAACACAGTTTCCTTATTTTAAAGTACCAATTGGGAAATTTACACTAATTTCATTAAATCCATTCAAAAGCTTGTCGATGGTGTTTTAGTGTAATTCTTATGGAATTGCAGTTCCGATAGGAACATAAGGTTCTATTTATAAATTGTGGCTGATAATAAGGGTTGGGATGATTAAGAAGAAAAACCCATGAGGCTGTCAGGTTAACAGTAGATCACTGATACGCCAATTCATGTAGAAGGAGAAATTCAGCCTGATATTAAAGAAATTGTAGCCATATTTGAGAGATTGTCTTTATTGCCTACACCCAGACCACCATTAGTGGTATCAGAGCCACTAGCTGACATTGAATTGAATCTCAGAAGGAGGAGCAAGAAAGTTACTATGGCTTTCAGAGTGGGAAGAGGATGTGGACGTGGTGGAAGAGGATGGCATGTTGCAAACACTGAAGTAATGGAAGCTGTGCAATAGATGCAAGCTAGATTGGATGCATTAACAACAGGCATAAATATAGATGATGGAGATGTTAGTGAACCTGAGGTTGAAGTTGCAGAGGAGGAAATTGTAGTAGTTACCCCTTAGATGAAATTCTTCCAATTAGTGTTGAGATCCATAGCTAGGCCAAAGACCGAGGTTCCAATATATGAACAAGGACTGAATCCAGAAGAATTGATAGACTGGATTAATGGCATGGAGAAATTATTCAATTATGAAGAAACAGAAGATGAGAAGAAAGTCAAGTTTGTTGTCACCAAGTTAAAAGGCCATGTAGCACTTTGGTGGGATGGTGTGTAGGCGGAAAGAAAAAGACTTGGCAAGTAACCTATCAAGAATTGGAGCAGAATGGTAGAAAAGCTAAGAGGTAATTTTTTACCAAGTAATTATTAGCAAACTTTGTTCAGACAGATGCAAAATCTTAGACAAAGATCTATGACAGTGAAAGAATACACAGAGGAATTCTACAAGGTCAGCATAAGAGCTGGAGAAGCCCAGGATACAGATGAGAAGGTGGCTAGATATGTGAATGGCCTTAGGATGGACATTCAAGATGAGATAAGTCTACTATCTCCTAAAACAGTAGAGGAAGCTTATCAGATAGACTGAAAGCTGAAGAAAAACTCATGAGGAAGCAATCTGCCAAAGGGAGAGGTACTTTTTGAGGAAGGGGAAGTCAAGGTGGTAGAGGGAGATCTACAACACCTAAATATGGAGCTAGAAGTAGCTCAACCCAGCATGCACCCACAGGAGGTGATGCAAGAGGCAGAAAGTGTTTTTATAGAGGAAGAGGAGGCAGAGTAAGAGGAAGAGAAATAATATGTTACAGATGTAACAAACTGGGACACAGAGCCTTTGAGTGCCCAAAGAAATCAGAAAAAAATCAGAGGAATTCTATTGTTGCTCAAGCTGAGGGGGAAGCAACAACAGCAGTGATAGAAGAAGAAAATATACCAAAGATAAGAGAATCTTTGGCAGTTAATAAAGTTTTTCTCAAGCTAGCAAAGGAGATAGTTGAACCATCACAAAGAAAGACTTTATTCAGAACAGTGTGTAAAGTTCAAGGGAAATGTTGTCAGATGATCATTGATAGTGCCAACACTGATAATTTGGTCTCTAGATAAGTGGTGGAGAAATTGAAGCTGAAGACAATGAAACATCCAACACCTTACAAGGTATCATGGTTGCAAAAGGGACATCAACTGTTAGTGAATGAACAGTGTGAAGTCAAATTTCAGGTGGGAAAGTATAAAGATAAAATTGTATGTGATGTGATGCCAATGGATGTGTGTCACATATTTCTTGGAAGACCTTGGCAATATGACAGAGGAGCCACGCATGATGGAAAAAGAAACACCTACAAGTTTGGAAAGGATGGTGTCAATCATACATTGCTACCTCTGCGAGAAGATGATGTACCAAGAAAGAAGATTGATCCAAAAACTTTGTTACTAGGAGGAAAGGAATACTTGAAGCAGATTGAAGAGAATGAGGTAAATTTTGTTGTAATTTGCAAGAACAAGGTAATTATGACTTCTACCAAAATTTCTGATTTACCCATTGAAATTCAAGAAATGTTGGAGAAGTATTGTGATATTATTGTTGATGATTTGCCACCCATTAGAAGAATTAGCCATCATATAGATTTGATTCTTGGAGCAAGTCTACCTAAAAAAGCAGCTTACAAAATGACTCCTACAGAAAATGAAGAGGTGAGAAAGCAGGTGCAAGAATTGCTTGAAAAAGCACTGATCAGAGAAAGCTTGAGTCCTTGTGCAGTGCCAACGGTGTTAAGTCCAAAGAAAGATGGAGGCTCGAGAATGTGTACAGATTCAAGAGCCATCAATAAAATCACAATCAGGTACAAATTTACTTTAACTAGAATTGAAGATTTAATGGATTGCTTCAGTGGAGAAAAGTATTTTTCAAAACTAGATCTTAAAAAGTGGGTATCATTAGATAAGGATAAGAGAAGGGGATGAGTGGAAAACCGCTTTTAAGACAAATGAGGGATTGTATGAGTGGAGAGTAATGTCTTTTGGGTTGTCAAATGCACCAAGTACGCTTATGAGACTCATGAATGAAGTTTTTAAAGATTTCATTGGTAAATTTGTAATAGTATATCTGGACGATATATTAGTTTATAGTGTAGAAATTTTATGAATAATATGACACTTATTCAACCGAGATTATCCTGGTTATACAATATTGCGGAATGCATGCATAATACATAATCTCATCTACGTTGATCATCAATTTAGCAGTATTTAGAAACATACACATGCGCACATTGAAGCATCAATCACACATATCAACACAATATGTGCCCGAGGAAAGCATAAGGCTGAAAACCCCCAACTATCTGTATATTATATTGATTGATAACATGTAACAAATAGTACAATACTCCTCGCAAGTACTCAGTACTATCTCCACATGTTACACACAAACTAGCTCAGATCTGAATCAATCACTGGCTCAAATCTCCTCCGCTGCTTCCTTGCCTCCACTGCGCAATCCTGCATAGAGAATGGATGAGAATGGTTGAACCATTCACGTGTTTCCCTTGTGTAACACTACGCAATCCTCATTGGCAACTTAATCCCACTGATTGTGAAAATCACATGCACAACTATAGTCACAACTGACAGTTGTCTTGCCCTTTCACTCACCTCTAACACTTGTCTCCACTGAACTGTCCATGCACTGAGTTAACTGATGTATTCTTCAGTTGCTTTATGAGTTAATAATTAGTGAATTAATAACTAATTCACATCACTCAACATTAGTCTATTTTCCAGTTAGACTAACTACAACTAGTTCAACTGAGTCAAACTGAACACAACTCCATCAACTCCTGATCCAACTCCACAGAACTCAATCACTGAAGTCCTAACTAGAGTCCTCCATGCAATAGCTCAAGTTAACCCATAGGAACCACGTATTTCCTTCTGGCAGCTACATGTGCCACATCCGTAGCTCGAACTAAAGTTCTCCAAGAGAATAAGTTAACTTATAGTCTAAATATTATTAAGAGCTAATAATATTCGACTGTTCTATTTTTAGCCTGGCAGTCTAAAAAATAGACTCCGCCCATATGTATAAAAATAGAAGTCCATCTATTTTTACCAACTTGACCAATCATCCACAAATAGCATCCTGCAACTCATAGACCATGATCCATATGTCTAAAAATAGACTTTGCGCCAAAAGTAGTCTGCGGGCCCACTTAGTGAAAGCGACTTCTTTCCACTAAGCTCCATCATCTTGTTGCATTCTCAACATATAGCAGGTCTAAGGAGGAGCATATGAGGCATTTGAATTATGTCTTACAAAGGCTGCAGCAGGAGAAATTATTGCTAAATTTGAAGAAGTGTTCATTCATGAAAGAGGAGCTAGTGTACTTGGGTTTTGTTATTTCTACTGAAGGGTTGAAGATGGATCCAGAGAAGATCAAGCCAATCATGGAATGGCCTTCACCTAAAAGTGTTTTTGAGGTAAGAAGTTTTCATGGTCTTGCTAACTTTTATAGAAAATTAATTAAGAATTTTAGTAAGATTAATGCACCTATTATTGAGACCATAAAGAAGGACAAACAGCCATTTAGATGGACTGCTGAGGCAGAAGAAAAAAAATAAATAAATAAATAAATCAATTGTTAAAGAAGAAGATCACTGAAAAGCCTATTTTGGTTCTACCTGATTTTAGTAAGCCTTTCCAAGTGAAGTGTGATGCCAAAAAAGAAGCAATTGGAGGTGTTTTAAGCCAGAAAGATAGACCGATAGCCTATTTTAGTGAAAAGTTGAATGATTCAA
Organism: Pinus taeda; assembly: GCA_000404065.3. Taxonomy (NCBI): domain Eukaryota; kingdom Viridiplantae; phylum Streptophyta; class Pinopsida; order Pinales; family Pinaceae; genus Pinus; species Pinus taeda. Next base: position 135,285 of record APFE030405466.1, read on the forward strand.
AAAGGAAGTATTCTTCTTATGATAAGGAGTTCTATGCAGTTGTGTAGTCATTGAAGAAATGGAGGCATTATCCACTGTCAAAGGAGTTCATACTTTATTCAAATAACCATGCACTATAGTATATTATGCAGCAGCCAAAGCTTAGCCAGAAACATGCTAAATAGGTAGAGTATCTTCAAGGTTTCCATTTTGTTTTGAAGCATATAAATGGCCAATCAAACAAAGTTGTAGATGCCTTAAGTAGGAGGAATGTATTATTTCAAGAGAGTCAAATCCAAGTGTTGGGTTTTGATTTTCTTAAAGAATTGTATGAAACAGATCCAAATTTTAAAGAGGCATTTGAAGCTTGTAAAAATATTGTTTTGATGGATAGGAGTAGATGATTGGATTACTTATTACAAGATTCACTCTTGTTTAAAAAAAATCAGTTGTGCATACCAAATTGTTCAACGAGGGAGAATTTAATCAAAGAAAAACATAGTGGAGGACTTGCAGGACATTTTGGCATAGAGAAGACTTTTGAATAGTTGAACAGATTTTATTTTTGGCCGAAAATGAAATCTGAAGTGGAGAAGTATGTGAAAACTTGCAAAGTCTGTCAACATGCAAAGGGAAGGAGCCAAAACACAAGTTTGTATATTCCATTACCAATTCCATATAGGCCTCGAGATATGGTAAGTATGGATTTTGTTTTGGGTTTACCAAAGACTCAAAGAGGTAATGATTTAATTTTTGTTGTAGTGGACACATTTTCAAAAATGGCACACTTTATTCTATGTTATAAGACTAGTGATGCTTCTCACATTGCTAATTTGTTTTTAAGGAGGTTGTAAGATTGCATGGGTTGCCTAAGAGTATTGTCTCAGACAGGGATTCCAAATTGGTTGGACATTTCTGGAGGACACTATGGAAGAAATTGGGAACTAAATTAACTTTCAGTTCTGCCTATCATCCACAAAATGATGGACAGACTGAAGTTGTGAACAGGAGTTTGGGCAATATTTTAAGGAGCCTTACTGCAGAACATCCAAAACAGTAGGATCAAGTATTGGCACAAGCTGAATATGTATATAATGACTCACCTAATAGGAGTACAGGACATAGTCCATTCCATATTGTTTATGGAATGCATCTAAGAGGAGTAGCTGAGTTAAGAAACTTGGGAAAAGAAGAGATGAGAAGTGCAGAGGGTGAAGACTTTGCTTTAGAAATGCAAGCAATACATGAACAAGTGAAACAGCAGCTACAGGATAGCAACATCAAGTACAAAACTAGAGCAGACATGAGAGGAAGAGAGGTGAACTTTGAAGTTGGAGATCTGGTTTTAGCACATCTCGGAAAGGAGAGGTTTCCAAAGAGGGAGCATAACAAATTGAAGTTCAAAAAAATTGAATCGTGCAGAGCGTTGAGGAAATTTTCTGCAAATGCCTATGAGATTGAATTACTCCCTGATGTTGGAATATCACCAATTTTTAATGTTACAGACCTGTACAAGTATGAAGGTGAAACTATAGATGATACAACACAAGATCAAGAAACCCAAGAGATTGACTGGGTAAAACAGTTACCCACAGCAAAGAATTTACAGCCAGAAAAAATTCTAGACAAGAAGGTGTTTAAGAAAACAAGGGGACAAGAGTACTTCCAATATTTGGTAAAATGGAAGGATCAGCCAACCGCTAAGCTACTTGGGTTACAGAAGACATGCTACAGAAATTGGATAGTTTTTTAGATGAGCTCATGGAGAGGAGCCCATGAAGAATTTTGTTCTTAGGAGTCTGATGCAGGAGCATGCGACTTGGAGGAAAATCTTCAAACTTATTCCAAAAATAAAAAATAAAAAAACCTGCAGGCAAAGGAGTGGGGTCCTTTAGCCAACAATTTTCATGTTTTTCTAGTTAAGATAGGGATAGAATTAAGAATAAAAGCATTCTGTAATAATTGCTTATGGCTAAGTGATAATAAGTTTTTATGCATGCTTGCTTTAAAACAATCGATGTAAAAGGCATGCTTTTGTATAGATAAGGATCGAGAGGGCTTATCTATTTTTATAAAATGAAATAATAGGACGCTCTGAGGAGGGAGTGCCTGGAAGCATTATTATCTGAAAGAAAACCTCTCTCTGTGTGTTTGATTTGATGATCCTCTATTAAAATGATAATTGTATGCATGTATTGGTTTGGTTATTTTCTTCTAAGTTTTGTGACAATGATTTGGCTTTGAATTTCCAATTAAAGCGGTGGTTGGAGCCCTTAACCTGTGTTTCCTTCATATTGATGGTTCTGGCTTCTTTAATTGTTGTATAAAGTTCCATGGTCAAAAATCTGTTTTACACAGGAAATCATGAAAATACTTAACTGAAGCAGAGTTCTGGACCTAAAATTCTATTGAATTTGGTTCATACCCATATCGAGTCTGAACCATTATCGCATCAAAGAATCACAAGTGGAGTGGGAAGGTCCTTTGGAATTGCCGAAGTCCGAAACCCTCACAGGCCGGACCCGAAACAATATAGAGAAGAGTCTATAAGTTATCAGGTCCGCAAGGTGTATCGCATCACAAGTTCGGTGTGGGAGGAGCCAAGCCCTGGAATATTGGAATCACCAATTGCCATCTCCAATAACATTGTGTGTTATCGCATTGGAGGAGGGAGAATTGGAAGGGTTGATTAAAGCATCGATAGCGTTATTGGCGTAATACACAATTCTTTGAATTTTAAAGCGTTGATAGTGTAATTCTTCGGAATTAAAACGAAAACTATTTATAAGCCGTGACGGTGTTTTAAAGCGCCAATAGTGCATTTATGTTCCTTTGGAACAAAAGCCCTGTCGACTATGTATTTTGTGTTTAAACACAGTTTCCTCATTTTAAAGCAACAATTGGGAAATTTACACTAATTTCATTAAATCCATTCAAAAGCCTACCGATAGTGTTTTAGTGTAATTCCCATGGAGTTACAGTTCTGATAGGAACATAAGGTTTTGTTTATAAATTGTGGCTGATAACAAGGGTTGGGGTGATTAAGAAGAAAAACCCATGAGGCTATCAGGTTAACAGTAGATGATTGATACGCCAATTGATGTAGAAGGAGAAATTCAGCCAGATATTGAAGAAACTGTAGCCAGATTTGAGAGGCTATCTTTATTGCCTGCACCCAGGCCACCATTATGTCATGATCTTGCTGTATTAGTCTTTTTCTCCTACTATTTATTTCCATGGTTGGTTAGGCTAGCTATACAATTTTTTATGTTATGTTTTGATTATCCTAGTACTTAGTTACCTCTTACCTCTCTACGGAGCGTAAATTTTTGGCTTTGGTCAAGTATCTTTAGTGAGAGACAGTCTTAAGGCTTCTTGGTACTATCTTGTAATCATCATTTTTGAAGGCAATACAATTTACCCCACAAAAAGGAAAAAGGTACATGAAAATCCTTATGAATGTGAGAACAAGGAAAATCTAAGTCATACACCACTTGTCTAATATTGTGAATAATCTTTTATGGTCCATAAAGTTTTGGAGTTTTTTTCTAATTCTTCTATTTCTTGAGTGTAGATTGCTTGTAAGGTCGTAATATAAAAAATACTCAATCACCCTTCTCAAATTGTCTTTCAATTTGATGTTAATATGCTTTTTATTTCACCTTGTATTCTACCATTTGAAGAGTTTCCTTAAAAATTGTTAAAGTGTCTTCAACCTTCTTCATATGTGACTATATTTCATGTACTTTGGAATTATCTTGCAAAAAGTGTGATACAGTAGGAGGTATTAAAGGTCCTCAAATGATGACATTTTAGTATATTTATGACATGTATTATTATACCACCATTATGCTAAAGGAAGTCGCTTCATCAATTAAGATTTATTGTCTAAAGAATAACATTGTATATAACCCTCTAAACATTTGCTAACGATTTCTATTTGACCATCTATTTGTGGATGATATGCTCAATTCATGGCTAGTGTTGGTGCACTTATATTCTATAATTCTTTCCAAATATTTCTTGTAAATTTCAAATCTCTATCACTTATTATTACTTTAGGAAAACCATGAATTTTATGAATTTGCTTCCTAAACACTTATGCCACTTCACTTGTTGTATATGTACTTTGAAATATGTAAAAATGTGTGTATTATGTGTCATTCAAAAACCAAAAAAAAAACATCCTTACCTTCATATATTGGTACGCTATTAACAGGTAGACAAATTCTTCCACCAATAACTCGACACTAGGTCTTTTACTTGCTAGTTATATAGCCTCCAAATGTTTCTCTATTCCTTGATAAAAATACATAGACTTCTGAAGACTTTCAGATACCTGAGGTGACACAATTTTCATATTAGAAAGGTTTATATATTAATATCTATGCTTGGGACTTCAGTCCTTCTACCAAAGGATTTGAACTTGAATGAGTTATTAATCTAGTCTTTCGATCCTCATGAACAATGCTTCTATATTCTTTAAACTACATCATTTTCTTGATTGGGACTATTGCCTAATCATAGGGGTATATGATTTGTATATATACCCAGAATGTTAGATTCATTGCTCAAGGATTGCAGATCGAACTTCATAACTTGCTTTATTCTATAAGAGGTTGAACTCTTTGCTATATATAGTTGTTGGAAGCTCCTCTAATAGGCCGACATGAACAGCTGACTAGCCAACTTAGTGGAGGGGCCTAATTTGAATTAATTATGATTTGTTTCTTGACTTACAAATCCCAAGAAGGGGCTATAATATAATGACATTGTCACAAAACTAAAAGCCTTTAATGGAGGCTTGACCTAGACACATAAAGCATGAAACCCATGCTAAAAATAATTATCTTTTATGAATTATCTTTTTCTTTATTTTGATAATTACATTATGACTCAAGTAAAATTATTAATACTGACACTAATTACATCCTTCAACACTATATGTCCACGTTTTCCATAGTTATAACCTTTTCCAATTCTATTCTTCTTCTTCGGCCTCTGCTTAAGTCCCTTGCTTTCTTTCTTCCTAGTTGAACAACTAGTTTCTCCTTTATGTAATATGGGATCTATTTGAGTGCTCTTTTCTTGACATGAATGAGTGGTTTTCTTCCCTAAATCACATTTGAATGAAACCATTTCTGCTTCCAAATCTCCATAATCAAGCTCCTTCTCTACACACTGCTTCCTCATTCCTCCTTTAATTTTATTTCCTTCTTCCATATGAGTTTTCAAATATGCAATTTCCTCTTTGTAGGCATACTCATTTTCATCAAAAAATTGCAATAATATTCATTGATTTTTATTTCTAAGTATAATCCTTTGAATATTCGTTACTAGGGACATTATGTTGGATTTCTCTTCATTGTTGTTGAATGTATAATTTTCACCTATAGATCAACTGATATATGTAATGTCCTAAAGCATAATACTAGATCTACTTCTACCATAAACTTTGCGGAAACTTAAACATATATAAGAATCATCAACCAAGAACAGATTAACTGAGAATGAGAAGTAATCAACCATAACACAGAAGATATAACACTGGGGAAAGCAACTACCTAAAACCCCAACTTTGTATTATCATACAAGTGGAAATCTTGTTCAAGTTACAAAATGAACCAGCTCAAAAGCTATCCTACTCTCTCTGCAATCAAACAATACTGCTTATAGATAGTCAAAGGCTCTCACAACCTTCTCCTCTACCCTCCAAGCCTCCTATTTCCTTGCACAGTTTTCCTTGGGGTCCAGTGAAGCCACATGTGTGAATTGGCCTCATCACACTCACTAACCTGAAGAAGTAACTGCGCAATCTCTAAGGAATAATACTCCTTCTGCATGCAAGGAATATTCACAATGGAATATTCTTGCAACTAATAGTACAATGTCCCTCCATCTGATCTTAATTGGGTCTCTGTCTGAACTGACATGCATGATTTATCCATGAGTGAATACTCAGTTATTTGAAATACAGTAGTTACATGCATGCAAGCATTAACTAACTGAACTCCCATTAATTTAACAAACTGTTAAATTAATATAACTGGACTTGACTCAGTTAACTGAGTCAACTGATTACAACTCATAATTACAACCCACTCTTATCTCTTTAACTGATGGATAAATTCCTCAATCAAAGGAGAAACTGTTGCATGTCCTCACATAGACTTCATGTTCATAATTCCTTAACTAATCGACTCAAGATGAATTAATTAATGAATTTACAAACATTTATTAATATCAAATTCGAATTTTATTTCCTATGTTTAGTCCAGGGACTGACTAAAATAAGAAGGGATCCTAAAATGCTATTTTTAGAAAAGCTATTTTTAGCACTTTCATTTTTAACCCATTGTTGCTAAGATCCACAATGGCTGAATTTCTATTTATAGCAGTGCTATTTTTAGCATTTCTTGTTGCACTTTTCAACATTGAAATCCTCTTGCTGACCCTCCAGATCAATGCTTGAGCCATCATTGTTATCATTGGTGTGCTCATCTTCTTCTCTTAGGATACTTGATCTACCACTGCAATAAGTGTAGAAACCTTTGCAACGTTCACCTCATCAACATCTAAGCAATAGGGTCCTTCACCCTTCTTTGTGATCTGCGAGTGTTCTCCATAATACATATTTTGCAACCTTGCTAGCATCTCTTTTTCAATTTCACAGTGTCCCACATAAAGATTGTCATATTTTGAAAGGCCACGCAAAATAAACCTTTTAGCTATTGTTAAATTCATATTTCACTCCATATTCTACTGGTAGCAAGATATTTTCATTAAGATAAAATAAATACGTATCTAACTTCACCTTCCACAATTCATAGTTACCTCCTTAAGAATTGGATCACCTTGTATATCCATCCTAGAAAAAAAATAGAAAATAAAAAAATCACATGATCTTCCCAAAACTACTCTCTAGCGATTAAGCTACTACTAGGAGTCTCACTCTAACACCAATTGTTGGAAATCTAGATCACTACTGAGAGGGGGGGTGAATGAGTAGTGAGGGAACTTATAAAATTTTCGCCAATTAATTTTTCTTTAAACCATGCACAATATGAAACATACGAGCAAAGATCAAAGCATCAAACATAAACATGAAAACATGGAAACATTCAACATAAGGGACACAATTATTTCTAGTGGAAAACCTCCTCTAGGTCAAAAAGAACCCTTGTTGATGTTGCATTTATCAAAATATTTTATTATGTTAAGAAAATCCATTACATAGAGATTTAGTTTGCTACTATCAATAGGAAGTCTCTTTTTCACATGACTCTATAGACAACCATCCACTAGAAGCCACCACGACTAACGAGCCTCGCCCAATTACCACTGAACTATCCAACCACCATTGGATGGAGATATCTGCTCCCTATATTGATTTTTCTGGAGTCACCCAACTCCACTCCCCTATGTGAATCATGTTTCAAAAATTTTCAAATTAGAACCATAGAACTACTCAACATGAACACCACAACAAAAATATATTCAAATCACACAATCAAAAACTCCAATATAATACCACAAAATGCAACACAACCTCAATCAATACATCAATCGCTACAAATAATAATTTGATAAATATGTCAACAACAACCTTCTCTGTTGTAGATAAAACTGCTCACAAATGATTGTTGCCCACATGCAATAAACTAGAGAAAAATTAAGAAGTTATTGATCACCAAGAAGACCTACAACCAATCCTTACTTCATCTCCTCACTCTCTACATGAAAGGGTAGCTGAAATATATTTTTGCTACCATCTTCAAAACCCGCAAACTGCTTCAAAAAATCAACATCATGTCTCTTATAGCTTGCACACTCTTCCTCTCTCACACTCACTCAACACATCAAGATAACCAACCAAATGAACTCAAAGCCTTGTCCTATTTGTCATTTTCTAGAGTGATTAAATCAATAATTGCAACTCAGTGATGGAGCTTTGTTCATACACTTAGAAAATGATCGTACACTTCACAGAAATCCTCATCCTTGACTTGATCTCGCCACTAACTTCACTTGATGATAGATATTCTTCATTTTAACCACCTTCTAGAAGTTAATTAACCTTTTTTCAACCTTCTAATGAAAAATCCCAAACAACACAATCAGAAAAACCAATAAATTACCTGAGATGTGTGAGGAATGTAGAGAATTTATAGTTTAGGCTTCAACCACACCCATAACATTATAAATTATTTCCTGAAAAGATTTCAATCATACGAAAAACACTAGAAAATCTTGGTTGAAGGCTTTAAACCACACCCATGACACTTCTTTGCAGTAGTTGGGGTAGAGTATAGGGAAAATCAATGGATCCTTTGCTCAGAACTTCCAACAAATTCTTTCAGTCCTTCATCAACACCTTTGCACACCTCTAAACCTCTGCCAAGATATGTGACACCTCTGCAAGTAGGTTAAACATGTATACCAAATGTCACCACCAAGTTGACCTAGAAGCCAACAAGCAAGAGTTGAGACACCATCTACTCTATTTGCACAACATGTAACACCTCTCCACAACTATGTAGCACATCAACAACATCATCATGAGGCTAAACACCACTACAATAAGTTTGAACATGAGCATGAACATGAAGACCTAGTCTTCCAAACTCCTTAACAAGATCAACATGTCTAACACCTGTAGCAACATCATCAAATTGTCCAACTACCTCCAACACTTGTAGAAACATCATCAAATTGTCCAACTAGCTCTAGCACTGGTAGCAGCATCATCAAATTATTCAACTACCTCCATTACATCTCTACTTAACCTTCAGTTCCTATACTAGCTAGGCATATCCTACACTAGGTCATAACCATGTTGACATCAATGCCAACCAACAAAACTAGCAAGAAGACCACTACAATAAACTAACGAACACTCATCATAATAATGATCACTACCACCATCAGGTTGACATAAAGCATATGAAAAACAATACTAAGACACTATTGACATCAATGCCAACAGTGAGAAGATTGGTATAACCCTAATGGTGATATATATGGGGTTGCATATATAATGGGGTTTAATGTATATGCAATAAATATATATCAACCTAATAAGGGACCCACATGTCTAATGCGTGAGCTCATATGTGTGTGAATGTAGTCATTATTATGACATGGAGATATGATTTAGATATGGATGTAATTAGGTTAGGTTGAGTAGGTTCTATTAATCCTTATCTAAAATTGAATAAATAAATAGATATGTTTGTGAATAAACATACAAATAACATAAGAAACCAACATATACACAATCATGTAGACTAAATATGAGAGTGGAGCAAAAAACTGAATGTGATAATAGAGATGAGTTACACAATAACACCTTATATATTGAGAAAACCACCTCCAAAATACCTAAGTACATCCACACAACCAAATTGTAATTTTGTGTTTATAGTAATGATAAGTGACCCTCTATATATACATATTCTTTCACATTACACATGTGGCCCCATGATGAAGTCACCCCCATCACATATATATTCAACCCCCCAATAAATATAAATTAACCCTATTGTATCCCCCCCTTATTGGTTTGTAACAAATATGTATCTATGGTCTTCATCATTGACCTACTACTCTTTAATGACAAGGATGTTATATTTGTTTTGATTAACCATTTAACCAAAGGCTATGTGCATGTTATTTTGACTTCTTGGTCTATTTTGGTTTAAGTGAACATTTTTATATGTTTTGAGTATAGTTGTGACTCAAACCGCATCATGGGGTGTTTTTGGCATTAATTCAATGAAAATTATTTAGCTTTTCACTTACTTTGTGTAGTTTTCTTATACTTGTTTTTTCATCTTAAAGCTTGATATATTGTCTATTCATAGAGTTTAACAAAAACATTATTAAAAATATATATATCCATTAATGTTGCATGTAAATATTGATGAAGTAAATATGTTGAGTAATGTTAACAAATTGTAAACATATTAATTGATTAATGTTGCATAATAAATCATGCTAAAACAATGAATGAGGATAATAATCTAATGTTATCAAGACATTAAATAAACCAATGGCAATTTTAATAGTATACTAAGAGGAATGTTGAAAACGCTTTAAAGATGCTAAGATAATGCTAATGACAAAAGGATTAGTATAACCCCGATGGGAGTGTGTATCTAGTTAATATGATGGTGTTGAGAAGAGTGTTACATGGTCATGGCAAGAGGTATTTAATACCCCTGCCTTAACAAGTGCATCGTAATGTTGGGTTTATTGAGAAACTTGATAGCAATGAAAGGGTGGAGTAATGAATATTTTTTGCAAGGAGGCGAGGACAATACCTCAACCTCCTATACTAGTTTCTCATTGTGGGTATTTTTTATTGGAGGTATTGTGGTTGGATTGCATTCCTTCTGGTTTACATTGTGCTTTTCTGGAGAAGTTTCAATTTCCGCCTTTTGTGGTGATTAGTGTCTCAATTGGGCTTTTCTTCTTTGTTCAAGTCAGTTTCTAGATCTTGGGGATTGGTCTTTGTGTCTATTGGGAACTGTGGTGTGTTGTTCCTTTTTTGGTATGTATTAAGTGGTACTTTGTGTTCACAACTTTTAGTTTCTTTGTCTTGCTTTTATGCCTTAGTTTGCTAAATTTAAGGCATATATTGGGATTTTCGGTCCTGTATAGTTTTGTGGTAGGAATTTGGGGGGAAAATATGTTTCTTTCCTTTACTCAACCATTGGGGATAAATTCTCTATTGTTTGGGGTTAAGTGCAATTGGTCTCTAGATTTGGTGGAGTGGGGGTCTGAGTCTTGCCATTTTATTTCTCTGCCCCAATTGTGTTGCATTAGGCATGTCCAGTAATCCTTGAGTTGTGCATTAAGGCCTCGATCGTGTTTCGATTCCTTGTTGTCTGGTTAGTGTGGCATTAAATTGTTATGGCACCTTCATAGTTGGGTAATGAATTTGAGTTGTGTAGAACTTGATAATATTTTGAGATATGGTCCTTTGGAATGGTCTTTTGGTGATGATTTGATCATTTACCAGTTCGGTTTTCAAGGCCTTCCATTTTGGTATTCATATTGTTTTGTTGGCATAGGGCTTACAGGTTGTTGTACTTAGTGTTTATTTGTAGCAACTACCATGCCTCCTAGTCAAAGAATGACTAGTCGACGATGTGGTGGTGGCAATGTTGGGTTTAAAAGGGCTTGCCCCTTTGCCTACGATATTGTAGCCATTGTGTTTGATGTAATACCTCTGGAGGTTGGTAAAGAGATTTTGGTGCTAGAAAATAATGGAGGCATGGGATCATCCCTATTATTCTAATTTAGAATTGGTGAGGGTGGATGAAAAAAGGCTACCTTCTCTTGGTAGATTTCGAAGGAGGAGACATCATTTCATGAGTTCCTTGACCATGAATCAACAATTATTGACTCTATTGTGCCTTATCTTCAAGGATAAATAGGTGGAAAACGATAGTTTTTTCTCCTCCTTAGAAGACTTCAAACGTATGTTGTGCAACCTGAGAATCTCTTTGGACAATGTGACTCTCGCCTGGAAAAGGTGGATAGTTTCTTGGTGACTGATTCTTCCTTAGAGGATCTTACTAATCCTCCAGTTGATATTTTTTTAGGCCCCTACTTTCATTTCTTCAAAGGAGGGTTAGGAGTATACCTTATGTTGTTTTTTGGCCTTTCAATTTTGTTCTTTTAGGTTGGTATTCTGGGGATATATGGTTTCTCTCCACTTTAGCAGGCTTAGTGGTTTCTTTGAGGCATGTTTATTCGATCTCTTTTTTGACATGCATTTGTGGGATGTGATTTTCAATCACTCTTTTCTTTTGCAAGCTTAATATGTTCTTCCAGATTGTATAGATATACATTCCTAACACAGGCTCAGTGGACTGAAGAGGTGTTTTTTTTCTTGTTGCCAGTGTTGTGGGTCGTGGGGACGTTGACGACATAGATACTCTATCTTATTTTGGTTTCTTATTCCGACTGTAAAGTGTTGGATATCTCTTTCAAATGTTAGCGATAGTTATGAAGGCAACCTTTGGAGTATTATTGCAAGGTTCTATGTCAAATTGTTTGATGCAGGAGCATCCGAACACCTCAATGAAAAAAATTAGAGGAAGAAGACAAGTGGACAACCACATGGATAGCCAGGCCAACCTTGAGCAAGATTCGGTTAATGAACTAATTTTAGTTAAAAAAAATCAGTTAAAACTTAATGTATGTGTAATAAGAATTGAAGGATTCATGAGAAAAAAAAAAGAGAGGAGAAAATCATGTGCATGTAAGAGAGGGAAAAATGTAGTTGCTGGAGAAATATTGATTAAGGCTGAAATGCCTTAAAATTGTAATCTGAGTTTGTACATAATAAAAAAGTGTTTTCTGTGAACTTGTGTCTTTATATGTTTTTGTTGTTTTCTGGTTTTCTTTTCAGCTGCAATTATATGATAGGTAATATATTTTGGTGGTTTGACAAATATGTATGGAAATGATTTATGCAATCTTTATATGGTTGATTAAAGCAATCAATTGAATGGACACGCGTAAGAAGTGCACTGGTTATACTTTGCGTTTGGTGTGACAATTAATGAAAACTTTAATACAGCCCTTGCCTGGGTAAATGTAATTCCCGCTCATCTCTAGACTTTTCTCCCAGTTTGTCTGCTCGTTGGGTCATTCTTCATTGTTAGCTGTGAGTTTGTTGCCGAGCTCTGCAAGTCGAGATGCTGTGGTAAGCGCAGGAAGAAGGGAGGGAAGTTGGAGCAATCCAAAAGGCTGTGGAAATTACGCCAAGAACGCGAACGAGGCCAGAGAGATGTCTTTCCTTGTGGTTGGATCAGTGGGAAGTGTTGCGCAAACCATGTTGAGAAGACTATGAGAAGGTTCAGATAGGTTTAGTGGACCCATAACCCACAAGTCCCAAGATCGGACTTGTAAAAAATTTGAAAACGAAGAGACCCCAGAATTCGTTTTCATCAAAGTGGTATCAGAGCGGGAAAAGATTTCCTGCGGAGAGGAGTATTTTTTTTTTGCATGAGAAGAAAGAAGAAGTACAGTTTTGCTAAAGATTTGTAAGCTTGTAGTTCTTTTTAATTTTATTTTGTGAAGGTGAGAAGATTGTAGCAAACCTAGAGTAGGAGTGCTCAATTGGTTCGAGAGGAGAGAACCACGGAGATGCCCAAAGGACTAAGCTCAGCAGAGAAGCTTGGTAGGGAATCTGGTAGCAGGGAGGACTTGCTATGGCAGAGGTTTGGTTGCAGCTCACAGAAGGCAATTCCACTGACGAAGTGAAACAGTGAGTAGAATTGCGAAGGAAATGCATATAACCAGGAGGTCATAATTTTTTGTACCTCGAGAGCATATGACCAGGAGGTCATAATTTTTGTACCTCGGGAGTCTGATGCAGGAGCATCCGGACACCTCAATGAAAAAAATTAGAGGAAGAAGACAAGTGGACAACCACATGGATAGCCAGGCCAACCTTGAGCAAGATTCGATTAATGAACTAATTTTAGTTTAAAAAATCAGTTAAAACTGAACGTATGTGTAATAAGAATTGAAGGATTCATGAGAAAAAAAAAAGGAGAAAATCTTGTGTGTGTAAGAGAGGGAAAAATGTAGTTGATGGAGAAATCTTGATTAAGGCTGAAATGCCTTAAAATTGTAATCTGAGTTTGTACATATAAAAAAGTGTTTTCTGTGAACTTGTGCCTTTATATGTTTTTGTTGTTTTCCGGTTTTCTTTTCAGCTGAAAATGAAAGTGTGAATGCCACAGAATAGGCATGTCAGTATGCAGGGTTTTCAATAGAAGTTTTGTGAAGGATTGAGCGCTGAATCCTGGCGGTATATTATGAAGAGTTAAATTACTTGCAATTACAGAGAAGGAGGGCATGAAGAGAGACGCCTCCAAATTGTGTTAAAACTTCGATGCGTTCACCATGGACAGCGCTACAGAGAGTACAGTCGGCCGATGATGTGGAGAACCAACTTTGGAAAGTGTTGTCCCCATCATTTAGGCATTTAGAGTGTTTTCATTTTTCAGGTATTTTGTTTGCAGTTGTCATGATGTTGAATGGGAAAGATGAGGAGGAGCTTTCACCTGACGAGTAGTTCGAGCACCTCTTGGACACGGACGCAGTGGTGATGTGCATATTGAACAGAGTAGGGGACATAAAGGCATTGGGGCAATGTTGCGTGGTGTTGCGGTAGTTCAATGCTCTGGTGCTGCAGGCAGAAAATGTGGTGGTAAAGGTCGATAGCATCATATCGGGTGAAGATGGCGGCGACCTTAATATGAAGAAGAAGGAATACTCACCCACCTGTTGCGCTTTGTTGTGGGCAACATCGTGAAACCCTTGTAGTGGCTGCATCATCTTATTGTGAATCCCAGAGAGGTGAAACACTCTGGAGAATCTCTGCTGGAGAATATGGCACATCAACGCAGGAAGAAGGGAGGGAAGTTGGAGCAATCCAAAAGGCTGTGGAAATTGCACCAAGAACACGAACGAGGCCAGAGAGATGTCTTTCCTTGTATGGACGTATGGAGGCTTTGGTCAATTGTTAGATGTGTATAGCCTTAATTATGTTGGGTAGTCAGTTTATCTTGAAGATTATTGATCCTTGCATCAGGTTTGATAAAGTCTAGTTATCTTATGGTTAATGAGATTTGTGTGGTCATGGTAATTGTAAAAATCAGTATGTAAATCTCTATTTTTAGTAACTAATATGATTTTCTTTTATCCACACACAAAAAAACAAAAAGATTAGTGTAGGGTCTAAGATAATATCATCTTCTTCTTTTTTATTTTAAATTTTTCCAAGTTACATTATTTAGAGAAACCCTCAAGCACTTCCCTTAATTTTGAGGATAATACCAATGCAAACCCTAAAATACTTCAGCTCATTTAGAGGATAGTACCCAAGGAAACCCTGGAATCTTCAGGGTAGAAGACCAATCAATGACAGAGCTCAAAACCATGACAACAATATACTCCTTAAAAATTCAATATGTCAAGCTCAACATGTTCCTTGCAAGAATTAAAGCCTTAGTAAGAAAGATAACAATCATTCATTATAACCATTCCTTCTAACATTCCTTCTAAACATGTTAAACCCATCTCTCTCTCTCTCTCTCTCTCTCCCCTCTTAATAATTTTTCTTTATTATTATATATAACAAAATCATGGAGAAAAAACCAACCATATTAAATTTTAATCAAAACTATTGCATTTTCCACTATTATATTTCTATTTTCAAAACCATGACAACAATATAATCAACAATAGAGCTCAAAACCATGGCAACAATATACTCCTTTTCCTTGCAAGAATTAAAGCCTTAGTAAGAAAGATAACAATCATTCATTATAACCATTCCTTCTAACATTCCTTCTAAACATGTTAAACCCATCTCTCTCCTCTTAATACTTTTTCTTTATTATTATATATAACAAAATCATGGGAAAAAAACCAACCATATTAAATTTTAATCAAAACTATTACATTTTCCACTATTATATTTCTATTTTCAATAAATCTTTACTCACCATTATTATGTTTCTATTTCAATAATCTTTATTTACATGATTATGATAATTTTAATATTTTTATTCCACTATTATGCTTCTATTTCAATCATTTTTATCTACATGACTAGGTTAACTTTAATATTTTATTATAACAATATATTTTCCTTTATTATTACTTTTTTATTATCCTAATTAATTTTTAAACTATTTTATTGTGATCACGTTAGCTTTGAACTTTTTAATTGCATACTACACCATATTCTCCATCTCTCAATCATATCTTCATTGGACGGTTCTCTTTATTATGTCAATTCATTCCAGTTTTCTACCCTCTCCATTGTAACTATATTCTATGTTACCAGTCAATTTCTTTTTCTGTAAGCTTCGTAGATATATTCATATTACTGGAAAATCGATAATAATAAGTTACCGGTCAATCTCTGTTTTAAAACTACCCTCTCCATTGTAACTATATTCTATGCTAAAGTCAATTTCTTTTTCTTTTGATATATTTATATTACTGGAAAACCGATAATAAGCTAGCAGTCAATTTCTCTTTTTCTTTTGTAAACTTCATAAATATATTTATATTACCGGAAAACCAATATGCTGCCAGTAAATCTCTATTCTATGTACTACCATACCCTGGTGTTTTTATGGATCATATTATTGTACTCACTACAATTTCTCTATTGTGACCATATTCTTTTACCATCTCTCTGGTCTCGTATGCATTTCAGATTTCTTTCCCTCTTTATTGTGTCTTTATTGTCTCGTATTTTCTACAGAGGACCATAATCAAGATTTTATGTTCTATCCACTGTCTGCGCCTTAAAATTTTCGCCTCTCTATTTTAACCATAGTTCTGTCGCATGTTTTTCGTACTGTTCAATTTGTTAATGAAACTAGAGATATATATTAAGTATAAATTTCATATATACCCATTTGTTTAGCTACTTCAATTCTGAATTTACAAATTTACATTATCTGCACTGCAGGAAGGTGAGACAATGAAAGAAAATGGTATAGAAAAGCGTAAGTATCAAACAACGGAAGAAAATGGAATCGAAAAGCTTGAGTATCAGATGGGAAAACATGCTTACCAGTTAATAATACTTATTGGTTTAATGGTATGTATGCATTTGCTTGGTTGTTTGACTAATGAGTTTATGGATTACATTATTTTTACTGCAAACAGGTAGAAAAGCTCAATGAGTATCAGATGGGAAAACATGCTTACAAGTTAATACCACTTATGAATTTAATGGTATATATGCATTTGTTTGGTTGTTTGACTAATGAATTTATGGATTACATTATTTTTACTGCAGACAGGTAAAACATTATCTGCACTGTAGGGAGGTGCAGGAAGGTGAAACAATGGAGTAACATGAAATAGAAAAGCACTAGCATCAGAGGGGAAAATGCTAAAACTTTATAGTAGAAATAATACCTTTGAATTTAAAATGATATATGTGCATTTTTTTTTGTCCGTTTCAATATGAATGTACAGTGAATTTAAAATGTATATGTGCATGTTTCGGTTTACATTATCTTTACAGCAGAGAGGTAGAATAAAAACAAAAATGATGTAATACCATAATACCTCTGAATATAAAATGGTATATGTGCATTTGTTCACCTGTTTTAATAATGAATTTAAATTTATAGGTTTAAATGGTCTTTACTGCAGAGAGGTAGAAGACAATAATGAATTTAAATTTATAGGTTTAAATTATCTTTACTGAGGTAGAACAAAAGCAAATATGTTGTAATACCACGAGTTTTAAAGTTGTGTATATATTGCTGAACCATGGAAAAACATGGAAGTTGTGTATATCCATTTGTCTGACTGTTGAACAATGGAAAAACATGGAATAGAGAAGAATAGAGGAGATGGATAAGAAATGTTGGACAAAGTAATACCATGGACTTCAAATCGTATGGGCCCATTTGTTAGCTGTTTCAATAAAGCAATAAGCACAAGACCTTTAACCCTTATGATGATTAGAGTTAAATCTAAGAAGATGAGGAATATCTACATGGTGGGAAACAGTGCATCTGTCACCAAAGACGCTCAAACCAGGAGGAAAATCAACATTTTGGGTGTTAGGGGTAACAGGCTACCTGTCACTAAAAAGAGGTTTTTCAGAAGACTAGAGTTCAAAACATTTTGGGCGACAGGGGTAACATGCTATTTGTCACTAAAAGAGGTTTTTTAGATGATTAGAATTAAAAACATTTTGGGTCACAGTAAAAGGCTATCTGTCACTAACAGAGGTTTTCCAGATGATTAGAACTCAAAGGCAAGAAGAGGAGGATCATCTACATGACAGATAGGCTATCACTAAAGAGGTTGGTTGACTATTAGGGTATGTATCATTGAGGTTGGTTGACCATCATTATAAATCTGGTGATCCTCAAGAGTAATAATTTACATTATTAGAAGAATGGAGGCAGCATATGGTATGATGAGTAACATGGAATAGGAAAGAGAAAGATAGGGTATAGAAAGGAGAAGCATAGGGTATGATATGGAGAAGAAATGCTCATTGCACAGTTGAAGTAAGATCCATGGAACTAAAGCAAACACAAGCCCATTATGACAATTAGAGCTAAAAGCTAAGAGGACCAAAATTGATATGATAGGCAACAGTGTGTCACTAAAGAGCTTTTTGTGTCACTAAAGAGGTTGGTCAGCCGATATGATAGACAACAGTGTGTCTGAAGCGAACAAAGTTCCTTCTACAAATTAATTATTCCAGAAGACTTGGAATATGAAGTTATCCATTGAGGATACAAATATTATATATTAAAATGAATAAGAATGAGAATGATAATGATTTATAAATGAGAACGAGAGGCTTGCTTTTATATTAGGCAAGTGTCTCTTCACGAAGAGTCATGTCTCATTTAGACATGCCTCTTCAACCTAATTACTAGTTAACTAATCATTATTATAATTATCTTTATTATTTATATTATATATTATTTATATATATTTTATTCATTACATTGCCTCCTTCCTCAAAAAGCTTTGTCCTCAAAGCTTGTCGATGAAAAAATCTTGACCTCTTTTTCCGTTTCAAACGACTTTCTTTCTTGGAAAAATTATCTTCGTCGATACAAGCTGATATGATCTTCTAAATGACAAACAAAACTATCGCACTGAGAAGAGATCAGACCATCCCAGATTAATCTTTTGTGTAATATTCTGATCACTGGAATTTCGTAACGACTTGTTAGCATAAGACTGGATTGAGATTACATCACTATTATCTGGAACATCATTTTGTTGCTTCGGTTCTGAATGGTTCAGATATGTAAAATGGTTGATTCTTCTATTCTCATGATTCGAATGCCGATATGGGACATTACTTTCCCTTATTGGGCATGTGACAATTTTTAGATTTTCTTCTGGCGAAGATGTTGTTAAGTTGGTTATGGAACATTCACTAGTGATGTTCACTGTCTGAACTGCAACATCTAAATTTGTATTTTCCTCAACTTTCTTGTCTTCTTCTTGAGTTATGATATTCACTGGATCGGTATTCGTTGTTTTGTCATCAACTTGGATTCCTACATTTGATGCTTCCTTCTCAATAAGTTGTTGTACCTTGTTTTCTAATGACGTCTTATCCTTCTCAAGTTTCTTAATTTGCGTCAGTAATTTTTCACTATGGTTTTTAAGTCGAGAAACTTCTTCATTTTTGTCAACAGTGATTTTGTCAATTTCATTTTGCATATTTTGTAATACTTTTTTACCTTCTTGAGAAATTACTTTTGAAATATCTTATATATCTTCTGGTGTTACTGACTTTGATTTCAGCGTAGCATCTTGGAGTGTTATTTTCTTCTTCTTGTAGGAAAATGTTAAAAACCTTTTTTTGTATTTAAGATGACAGATCCTAGAGTTTCCATCTAGGGTGATCCCAAAACAATGTCACTAACATTAAGAAATAAGGTTTTCATAGTGAATTGCGAGGTAAAAGTATAATCTCCAATACTTGGGTGTATATTGCTTATGTCATATTGTTTGTCATATTCGCCATAATTATTCTTTTCAACTATATTTGATTCAAGAATCACCAATTGGTTAGCACATTTAGGACTAACATAATTACTTTTTCAGCAGGATTGATAGAGATTACGATATCTCTTCCTGCGAGTGATCCTTTGATTTTGAATAGTGTATCAACACATTTACTAAAGGTTTTAGAAAATCTTCCCTCTTTCCTTTCTAAACTACACTCAATTTCTTTATCGTCAACAGTTGACTCCATTTTTACTTTGTTAAAATGAACTTGGAATTTTGTTTTTTTAAATAATTCATTTTATAAAACTTCAAAACTTTGTTACTTCTTTGAATCTCGGAATTCACCTTTATATTTTTTTTAATCTTCCCTTTTTTTTATATAATTATTTTTTTAATTAATTTAATTAAAATAATATTATTTAATTAATTAATGTTACTTACATATATGTTTTTTTTGGTTTAACACACACACACACACATATATATAAATATCCCTTTTTTTCTTCAATGTTATTTTATACAAATAATTTCACTACCTTTAACAAAAACGTCGTGTCATTAATATTATCAAGGGTCACAACCTTCTCTCACAACCATATTTAGATTCGTACCATAAGTGTGGGTAACTTAATTATTTAAAAAAATAATTTAATACCAAGTTGAAAGGCACTAACGGTGAGAGGCACACAGAGGGACGTACGAAGATACACAGTTGTCCAAATGCAACGTTTTTAAATTTAATTTTGTAAACGGTAACATGGATTGTATGAGCGACAACGTAGAAGGTTTGGATCGCAATGAGGCCTTGATAGTGTTGGAGGAGGCGATGGAAAATGGACCTGGTGGTGCCCTGTCAGAAGTGGCTACGACGCCCGTGGTTGTAGCTTGTAGCGGTTGACTCTGGTAATTGTGTCTTCCGCGTCGATGTTTTTGTTGTTGTTTGATGGCAGCTGCGTACTGTGGCTAAAGGTCTTCATAGTCTGATTTTTTGTTTTTCTTTGGTTCGTGAATTTAATTATATTTCTATTTTTATATATATATAAACCTTCTTTTTTTTATTTTTTTTATTATTCCTTTCTATATTTCTTATTTATATCTTTTAAATTTTTTTATTTTATTTTTTAATATATATAGGCAAAGGCTGGTAGCGAGATGGAGAAGCCCCAAATATTTAACAAAACACTTGAACTGCAACAGCAATAAATTTGATGAAGAGTCGATGGCCAAGGGCCTGGATTGGAGAGCGTGGCTCTGTGCAGCAGGAAGTAGCCAGAGGATCGACTGCTCGATACCAAATGAAGCAAACAAAGTTCCTTCTACAAATTAATTACTCCAGAAGACTTGGAATATAAAGTTATCCATTGAAGATACAAATATTATATATTAAAATGAACAAATATGATAATGATAATGATTTACAAATGAGAACGAGAGGCTTGCTTTTATATCATGCAAGTGTCTCTTCACGAAGAGTCATGTCTCATTTAGACATGCCCCTTCAACTTAATTACTAGTTAACTAATCATTATTACAATTCTTTATTATTTATATTTATATTATTTATATATATTTTATTCGTTACAATGTTACTAAAGAGCTTTTTGTGTCACTAAAGAGGTTGGTCAGCCATTAGGATAAATCCAAGATTCAATATTTTTGTGTTACTCAAGAGGTATTTTGTATTTTTGTGAGTGATAGTATTCAACTTGTGTCACTAAGAGGTTGGTCAGCTGGTAGGATAAATCCAAGATTCAATATTTTTGTGTGTCACTCAAGAGGTATTTTGTATTTTTGTGTCACTCAAGAATGTTGGTCAGCCATTAGGGTCAATCCAAGATTCAATATTTTTGTGTGTCACTCAAGAGGTATTTTGTATTTTTGTGTCACTCGAGAGGTTGACCAACCATCAAGATAAATCCAAGATTCAATATCCAGCTTGTGTCACTAAAGAGGATAAATCCAAGATTCAGTATTCAGCTTGTGGCACTAAAGAGGTTGGCCAACCAGTAGGATAAATCCAAGATTCAGTATTCACCTTTATGTGTCAATAAAGAGGTTGGTCAACCATTAGGATAAATCCAAGATTCAATATTCAGTTCTTTTTTGTCACTAAAGAAGTTGACCAACCATTAGGGATAAATCCAAGATTCCAATATTCAGTTCTTGATTCAATATTTAGTTCTTTTTGTCACTAAAGAGGTTGGTCAACCATCAGGACAAATCCAAGATTTAATATTCCAAGATGACCAACCATTAGGATAAATCCAAGATTTAATATTCCAAGATGACCAACCATTAGGATAAATCGAAGATTTAATATTCAGCTCTTGATTCAATATTCAGTTCTTTTTGTGTCACTAAAAAGGTTGGTCAACCATTAGGACAAATCCAAGATTTAGTATTCTTGGATTCAGTTCTTTCAATATTTTTTTAGAGGATAGAGCAATCTCAAATGGTTACAATACCCCTTATTGTCATTGCATTGATCATTCTTTTTGTGTCACTAAAGAGGTAGGACAAATCCAAGATTTAGTATTCTTGGATTCAGTTCTTTCAATATTTTTTTTAGAGAATAGAGCAGCTCAGATGGTTACAATACCCCTTATTGTCATTGCATTGATCATTCTTTTTTAATATTCTTGAGTTCTTAAATATATTTTTTTAGAGAATAGAGCATCTTAGATGGTTACAATACCCTTTATTGTCATTGCATTAATCATTCTTTTTGTGTCACTAAAAAGGTTGGTCAACCATTAGGGACAAATCCAAGATTTAGTATTCCATGATTCAATTTTTTCAATATTTCTTTTGGAGGTTGGTCAACCATTAGGACAAATCCAAGATTTAGTATTCCAAGATTCAAATCCAAGATTTAGTATTCCAGGATTCCGATCTTTCAATATTTTTATATTTATTTTTGGAGAATAAAACATCTCAGATGGTTACAATACCCTTGATCATCATTGCATTGATCATTCTTTTTTATCATTCTTTTTGTGCCACTAAAGAGGTTGAGTTTGGTTGATCATCATTGCATTGATCATTCTTTTTGTGTCACTAAAGAGGTTGAGGTTGGTTGATCATCATTGCATTGATCATTCTTTTTTATCATTTTTTTTGTGTCACTAAAGAGGTTGAGGTTGGTCAACCATTAAGACAGATCCAAGATTTAGTTCTAAAGAGAGTTTGAGGTTGGTCAACCATCACGACAAATCCAAGATTCAGTATTCAATTCTTTCAATATATCTCTAAGATTCACGACAAATCCAAGATTTAGCATTCAGTTCTTTCAATATTTCTCCAAGATTCAGGACAAATCCAAGATTCGGTATTCAGTTCTTTCAATATTTCTCCAAGATTCAGTATTCAGTTCTTTCAATATTGACACACTAAAAAGAAGTTGAGGTTTTTAGTTCTTTCAATATTGACAATAAAAAGAGGTTGAGGTTGGTTGTGGTTGAGATTGGTTCAATATTGGCTTTCAATATTGACACACTAAAGAGAGGTTGAGCTTGGTTGTGACTTTCAATATTGACACACTAAAGAGATTGATTGTGACTTTCAATATTGAAACACTAAAGAGAGGTTGAGGTTGGAGAGGTTGGTTGGTTGTGACTTTCAATATTGACACACTAAAGAGAGGTTGAGGTTGGAGAGGTTGGTTGTGGTTGAGATTGGTCAACCATTAAGACAAATCCAAAATTCAGTATTCAGTTCTTCCAATATTGTGGAGAATAGAGCATCTCAGATGGGATGGTTACAATACCCCTCATTGGAGAATATTGTGGAGAATAGAAAATCTCAGATGGTGTTACCGGGAATAGTGTCCACTTGGATGCTGCTATTCCCACTAAGATGGGTGGCTATCTTAGAAACAAACAAATAAAGTCTACTTTCGTTTTCCTTTATGAAAATAGACAAGAGGAAAACCAAGAAGACCAACCTTAGTCTTGCGCTTGATTTCCTCTCCTTCTTGATAGAGCTCCGCCGTTTGTTCTTCGTCTGCCCAACTTCAAAGAGCACCTATGGAATCACATCAACATACTACTATCGAAGAAACAAAGATCTATATTCATAAATAACACAGGACTGGATGTGTGTTAACCATACAAATGTATATATAAACAAGTACACAAGAATATGGAGGAAAACTAGAATAGCTCTATTAAGATGAAAAGTAGCAAGAGGATTACAACCACATGTTCTGACCCAGCATCATCCTCCAGCTAGAAAGCCCTTCTTCACCTCAAGAAAAGCTTAGATCACCCAACACTATGAATGTACACCAGAAAACCAATAGCACTTCTCTATAAGATACAAAATTCCAGCCCCCGAATCTCTGTGATGAGGGATCCATATATAGATGATTATAGGGAGGTGAGTCATCTTCTGGGATCTTGATTAGTGTCCTCTCTCTGATAGTTCCTACTTCCACTTGGAGAATGATGATCTCTTACTCATCCCTGGTCGAAAACAGAGAGACAATTGTCAAAGGGGAAGCTTCTGGAAGATTCCATGATCTTCCACCTCGCATTTTGTCCCTGCCATTTGTCCATTCCCGACCATCACACCCTACAGAGGAGCAATTCAATATGCATCACACCTTGTACACTGGGAAGGTGATATGCATCGCACCCTCTGCACTGGGCTTTCAGTATGGTCCAGTTTTGACCATTTATGAGCAGTTTTCAGTGGAGAACTTCTGGGAGATGATGTAATCAGCTGACTTTGTTCCTT
>APFE030405466.1:166832-193585 GCA_000404065.3 Pinus taeda
TGTGATGAGGGATCCATATATAGATGATTACAGAGAGGTGAGTCATCCTTTGGGATCTTGATTAGTGTCCTCTCTCTGATAGTTCCTGCTTCCACTTGGAGAATGATGATCTCTTACTCATCCCTGGTCGAAAACAGAGAGGCAAGTGTCAGAGGGGAAGCTTCTGGAAGATTCTATGCTCTTCCACCTCGCACTTTGTCCCTGCCATTTGTCCATTCCCGACCATCGTACCCTACAGAGGAGCAATTCAGTATGCATCACACCTTGTACACTAGGAAGGTGATATGCATCGCACCCTCTATACTGGGCTTTCAGTATGGTCCAGTTTTGACCATTTATGAGTAGTTTTCAGTGGAGAACTTCTGGGAGATGATGTAATCAGCTGACCTTGTTCGTTTAGGCAGTGAAGCAACACTTTTAGGGACTCAAGAGCCCTCAGTTTATGGACAGTTATGATTGGAGTTGAAGTGCCCAAAAATGTCTATAGTAGATGGGATGGTTACAATATCCCTTATTGAAGAATAGAGCATCTCAGATGGGATAGTTATAGTTACAAATTGGTGGAATACGGTTAAATCTCAGAAAAAAATTTATTATCTCCGGGAACAAAATGCTCTGGGAAGATTTTGAAAAAATTTAGAAGAAACTATTCTTGTTTAGAAAAGAATGGTGAAAGATTCTTTGGGAACACATTCACAATCTCTTCGTATAGGAGATTCACGAAGAAAACAATCCAATTGGTCGAAATGTATAATTGAGATAGTATCGATAATATCACATTTATTAACAAATCTAATAGGTTTTGCTTTTATAAGTGCTATTATCATTCTAGGTAAGAATAAACTCGCTATTATCACTTCTTGGATCCAAGAAAGAGCGATACAATACCCTATTGTCATTGCATTGATCATTTCATTTCAAAAATATTAAAACCATTTATAAGACTAGCAAAGATCGTTTCAATTAAAAAATATTAAAGGCTGTTTATAACCATTTATAAGACTACCAAAACCTAATTGGGCCAACAATTTTCCATAAATACTCCAATGAGAGTTGCCTACAATTTTCTATGGAGTTGTCTATAATGCGACTTTTTGGAGATTCCGGTGACAGAATCCGGCAGAAGAAATGAGATTAAATCTTGACTTTTAGCAATTAAAATGGTTTTTTAACTGCATATTTGAATTCAGCACCCTGAAAAACTCCTGGGACCCTTTGATTGTGCAGAAACTAGCTATCAAACTTGCTATTCCAATAAATTGCTGCCGGATTTTGACCGGAAAAAACCGCCAGAAATGCTTTCAAAAAGTCTCATTATAGACAACTACATTTTCTATTATAAATACTCCAATGATTTTTTATGCCCACGAGAACTCCAATGATTTTTTATTTTTTATGGCCACGAGAACTCCAATGATTTTTTATTTTTTATGGCCACGAGAACTCCAATGATTTTTTATAGCTACAAGAGAAGAAAAACGGAAAGTGCAAGTATTTCATTGAGATTTTTTATTTTTTATGGCCACGAGAACTCCAATGATTTTTTATAGCTACAAGAGAAGAAAAACGGAAAGTGCAAGTATTTCATTGAGAAAATAATGGGCAAACACTAAAACCTGTTACGTCCCACAAATAAACATTCACTGTACATAGTTTGCTTTCCTTTTGAGTACTCCCTTCACTGTACATAATTTGCTTTCCTTTTGAGTACTCCCTTTCATTTTCTATCTGTATGATTTACAAGGTTATAACTGCTTTCTGTATGATTTACAAGGTTATAACTGCCTACGTGAATTAGAAGGATATATCACCAAGTAATGTTATCCCAGAGTGACATGGATAATGATTACAGAAATTCAGTGATTATATGATTTAATAATATTAGGGGCAAACATTAAGAAACAATCACTGTACATAATTTTATTTCCTTTTCAGCCGTCCCTTTTATTTTCTATCCATATGATTTACAAGGTTATAACTGCCTACATCATGATTTAGAAGGATATAACACCAATGAAACAAGGAAATTGATCTACAAATAAATATAAGTTCACAAGGTCATATCAAGTAATGTTACCACAAAGTGACATGGATAGTGATTACAGAAATCAGTGATATATGATTAATAATATTAAATGTCCTTCCGCAGTACAATAAAGGCTTTATTCTTTTTACAGATTTTTACAGATCTCTCCTTCCTACTATTCTATCTATATAGACACATGCAATTTACAAAATAGTTGTATAAAACTTGTATCATCGTTACTGCATCTTGTACACAGGGTGTGTCTTGTTTCCTCGCCTGGGAAACTTGGTAACATCTGGAAGCCCAGGGCCACTGTGTTGAGGTGCACCCACGGGCATATAAGAGTCATGACCTGTTGTAAACTTTTCCTTGTTATAATGACATACCAGCTGAGTAACTCCCAATATGTGGCCTTCCATTGCTTCGAGAAGTTTTTCCTTTGTCGCCTGCAATGTACATTGCAGATATTAATTTAATTTAAAATTTTATAGGCCTTTCAATCCCTGGATATATTTTGTTGTATACACCAGGAAAATATAAACAGCGGCCCTTATGAACGTACAAGCAGATTGCAGCTCATAATCTAATTTATTATATAAAAGAGAGACCGAGTTTTGAGTACCAACCTTATTTCCAATATTTATGAAATCATCCAGTGCATACAGAGTGAATTCATATCGATGATCCCCAACAGGTGGATTGGGTCCTCTGTAACCTGGCACTTTCCAGTCATTGTAACCCTCTTTAATCATTGAATACTCACTATCTTCCCCAGCGTCTTTAGTAGAGAAATTTTCAGGAAGACCTGGAAAGCCAAATTATATTAAACATACATCATGAATGAATAGAATGGATGAGAGACTAACTCCTTTCGAATTTTTCAAAGAACCAATATTCATCCCAAACAACTTTCACAAAAGAGTATATATATATTAAAAAACAACCCAAACAACTTTCACAAAAAGAGTATATATATATAAACAAATCAGGTTAAAATGAATTGACAATGTACATACACAATGGCTGAAGGTAGGTTAAAATGAATTGACAATGTACATACACAATGGCTGAAGGTAGGTAATTAACCCTGTAGCTGCACAATGGCTAAAGGTAGCCAATTAACTCTCAAGAGAGATTTACAACTACACTAACTCACCAAGCAACCCATAACGAAGAAAGGGTGAAAATTCTGTATGTACACAATGGCTAAAGGCTAACTAACTCTGAAGAGAGATTTAGAGTCGAACTAAATTCACCAAACAACCCATTACAAGGGTGTACAGCCCCTTCTATATAGGTGAGAAGAGTTCCTTTCGTTCTCTAACCAGGTGAGAAGAGTTCCTTTCGTTCTCTAACCTGGTCTCAGACCAGACTATTATTAGTATGGGTACTAAATTGAGGGAAGGTGTTTGACTTTCCTCAGTTGATAACTAGAGGAGCCCTACTAAGGATACTAGGGTACTAAATTGAGGGAAGGTGTTTGACTTTCCTCGGTTGATAACTAAAGCAGCCCTACTAAGGCTACTAAGTTTAGAGCAGCCCTCCTAAGGATACTAAGTTGAGAGAAGGTATTTTGACTTTGCTGGGTTTCCATTATCAATGTAAGGGAAGATGATTGACCTTGTGCAATTCCTTTATTGAAGGTGGGGAAGGTGTAGTTAGTTTCCTTCTTTAAGTTGATTTCTGACTTAGTTGGTTTCCTTCTTTTAAGTTGATCTCTGATGTAGTTAGTTTCTTTCTTTTAAGAGTTTCCTTCTTTAAGTTAATCTCTCGTATAGTTAGTTTCCTTCTTTAAGTTAATCTCTCGTATAATTAGCTTCCTTCTTTAATAATGGGTTAGTTTCCTTCTTTAATAATGGGTATTAAAGAATTGAGGATAATGACAGGTACAAGGGAGACTAAATTGAGGGAAGTAATTAAGGAGATTAAATTGAGGGAAGGTAAGTTGATGTCTGCCCCCAATATTATTGGGTATTTGGGTATTGAAGTAACTAAATTGAGGGAAAGTAGATTGATCTTTGCTTCCAATAATGTGGGTATCGGAGGAAAATAATGTGAGTATTGAAGGAAAGTAAAGGAAAATAATATGGGTATTGAAAGAAAGTAAATTGATATCTGCCCCTATAATGTATAATGTGGGTAATATGAGTAATGTATAATGTGGGTAATATGAGTATTGAAAGGACTAAATTGAGGGAAGGTAATAATGTGGGTATTGAAGGAATTAAATTGAAGGAAAGTAAATTGATATCTGTCCCAATAATATGGGTAATATGAGTATAATGTGGGTAATATAGGTATTGAAGAATATGCGTATAATGTGGGTAATATGGATATTGAAGGACTAAATTGAGGGAAGGTAATAATGTGGGTATTGAAGGAAAATAATGTGGGTATGGAATGAACTAAATTGAAGGAAAGTAAATTGATATCTGCCCCCAATAATATGGGTAACATGGGTATTGAAGGGATTAAATTGAGGGAAGGTAAATTGGTCTTTGCCCAATTTAATTAACATGGGTATTGAAGGGACTATAATTAGGGAACGTAAGGGACCAAATTTAGGGAAGGTAAATTGATCTCTGCTGGTAAAGTAGTATTTGTGAAGGAAGGTAAGTTGATCTCTGTCCCTAATACTGGGTATTAGTCCCTTCCTCACCCTTCATAATTAATAAACCTCACCATGCAAAAAGCTAGTTCCCTCACCATGCAGAAAGCTAGTTCCCTCACCCTACATAAAACAATTAGCATGGGTATTGAAGGGCTATATTTAGGGAAGGTAAGGGACCAAATTTAGGGAAGGTAAATTGATCTCTGCTGGTAAAGTAGTATTTGTGAGGGAAGGTAATTTGATCTCTATCCTTAATACTGGGTATTAGTCCCTCCCTCACCCTTCATAATTAATAAACCTCACCATGCAGAAAGCTAGTTCCCTCACCCTACATAAAAGGGTTCTTCTGCATAAAGTTGTTCTCTTACCCTCGTAGATCCAGTTGAAGATGCAGGAACAGTTAAAGGTGCAGATGAAGCCATTAATCTGGAACTACCAGTACCGGGAAAGGTAGTAGCACCAGTAGGAACAAAGCTAACTATCTCAGGAGCTTCTATCTTTCTCATATGCAGGCATCGATCTACCAATGGAAAAGGTAGGGTAAAGCCATGAAGTGTTGTTGGTCTTAGTCAAGTGCCTTACTAACCTTTCAGCAACCCCATTCTGCTATGGGTTATACAGAATTGTAAACAAACTCCCTCTTAATTCCTACGTCCTTCTAGAAACTGAACCTTCGAACTCTTTATAGAGGTATACTCTCCACCATTGTCCAATATTAAAATCTTGATTTCTTGTCTATCTACTCCCTCTTCATTCCTACCTCCTTGTAGAGAAACCCTCGAACTCCTTAAAGTATACTTTCCCCATTGTCCAATCTGAAGATCTTGATCTTCTTCCCCATTGTTGTCCCCCATTGTGGTTGTCATTGTGGTTGTCCTCCGATCTTAAGATTGTAATCTTCTTCCCCATGGTTGTCCTCCGGTCTTAAGATCTTGATCTTCTTCCCCATTGTCCGATCTTAAGATCTTGATCTTCTTCCCTCTCTGGATCAGACTCCCTCATTTAGGGAGTCTGATCCAATCTTAAGATCTTGATCTTCTTCCCTTTTGGATAAGGAGACTCATAAGTTTGGATATGGGGACTAAATTGAGAGAAGGTAAATTGATTTTTTCCCCAATAAAAGTATACTTTCCCCATAAAAGTATACTTTCTCCATTGTCCATATAATATGGGAACGATGCCCCAATAAAAGTATACTTTCCGCCATTGTCCGATATATGGGGACTAAATTAAGAGAAGGTAAATTGATCTTTGCCCTCAATAAAATTATACTTTCCCCCATTGTCTGATCTTAAGATCTTGATCTTCTTTCCTGTTTGGAAGAGGGGACTAAAGATCTTGATCTTCTTCTTCCCTATTTGGGTGAGGGGACAATACTTTCCCCATTGTCCGATCTTAAGATCTTGATCTTCTTTCCTATTTGGAAGAGGGGACTAAAGATCTTAATCTTCTTCTTCCCTATTTGGATGGGACAATACTTTCCCCATTGTCCGATCTTAAGATCTTGATCTTCTTTCCTATTTGGAAGAGGGGACTAAAGATCTTAATCTTCTTCTTCCCTATTTGGATGAGGGGACAAGGATCTTGATCTTCTTCACTTGTCCGGTCTTAAGATCTTGATCTCTTCCCCACTATCTAGATAAAAGTATACTTTCCCCATTGTCTGGATAAAAGTATACTTTCCCCACTGTCCGGTCTTAAGATTTTGATCTTCCCTATTTGGATAAGGGGACTAAAGATCTTGACCTTCTTCCCTTCTTCCCTGCCTGGATAAGGGGACTAAAGATCTTGATCTTCTTCCCTTATTCAATCGATCTTCTTCCTTGTTTGGATAAGGGGACTAAAGATCTTGATCTTCTTCCCTTCTTTTCTTGTCTGATCTTAAGATCTTGATATTCTTCCTGTCTGGATAAGGGAACTAAAGATCTTGATCTTCTTCCCTGTTTGAAAGAGGGGACTAGGATCTTGATCTTCTTCCCTTCTTCCCTGTCGGGATAAGGGTGCTATGGATAAGGGTGCTAAATTGAGGGAAGATAAATTGATCTCTACCCAAAATAATGTGGGTATTGAAGGGACTAAATTGAGGGAAGGTAAATTAATCACTGCCCCAATAATGTGGGTATAATTGAGGGGGATTGTTGAAGTAACTAAACTAAGGGGGACTAAATTGATAAAGGTAAATTGATCTTTGCCCCCAATAATGTGAGTATAATTGAGGGGGACTATTGAACTAAACTTAGGGGGACTAAATTGATGGAAGGTAAATTGATCTCTGCCCCCAATAATGTGGGTAATGCTCCAATAATGTGGGTATAAAAAGGACTAAGGTGTAATGTGGGTAATAATCTAGGTATTGAAGGGACTAATGTGGGTAATGCTCCCAATAATGTGGGTAATAATGTAATGTGGGTAATGCTCCAATAATGTGGATAATAATGTGGATATTGAAGGGACTAAATAATGTGGATAATAATGTGGATATTGAAGGGACTAAATTAAGGGAAGGTAAATTAATCTTGAAGTGACTAAATTGAGAGTACGTAAATTGATCGTATTGAAGTGACTAAATTGAAGGTACGGAAATTGATCTTTAATTGAGAGTAAGTAAATTGATCGATCGTATTAAAGTGACTAAATTGAAGGTACGGAAATTGATCTTTAATATAATGTGGGTATTGTGACTAAATCAAGGGTACGTAAATTGATCTCTGCGTATTGGGGGACTAAATTGAGGGAAGGTAAATTAATCTTTGCCCCCAATAATGTGGGTAATGTGGGTATTGAAGTGACTAAATTGATCTCTGCGTATTGGGGGACTAAATTAAGGGAAGTTAAATTAATCTTTGCCCCCAATAATGTGGGTAATGTGGGTATTGAAGTGACTAAATTGAGGGAACATAAATTGGTCCCCAATAATGTGGGTATTGAAGTGACTAAATTGAGCGAACATAAATTAATCCCAATAATGTGGGTATTGAAGTGACTAAATTGAGGGAATGTAAATTGATCTCTGCTCCCAATAATGTGGGTATTGAAATGACTAAAAATTGATCTCTGCTCCCAATAATGTGGGTATTGAAATGCTCCCAATAATGTGGGTATTGAAATGACTAAATTGAGGGTGATCTCTGCCCCAGTAATGTGGGTATTGAAGTGAGGGTGATCTCTGCCCCAATGTGGGTATTGAAGTGACTAAATTGAGGGTACGTAAATTGATCCAATAATGTGGGTATTGAAGTGACTAAATTGAGAGAACGTAAATTGATCTCTGCTTCTGCTCCCAATAATGTGGGTATGCTCCGAATAATGTGGGTATTGAAATGACTAAAAATTGATCTTTGCTCCCAATAATGTGAGTATTGAAATGCTCCCAATAATGTGGGTATTGAAATGACTAAATTGAGGGTGATCTCTGGCCCAGTAATGTGGGTGTTGAAGTGAGGGTGATCTCTGCCCCAATGTGGGTATTGAAGTGACTAAATTGAGGGTACATAAATTGATCTCTACCCCAATAATGTGGATAATGAAGTGACTAAATTGTCACAATAATGTGGGTATTGAAGTGACTAATAATGTGGGTATGGGGAGCTAAATTTACTGAAGTGACTAAATTGTCACAATAATGTGGGTATTGAAGTGACTAATAATGTGGGTATGGGGAGCTAAATTTAGGGAAAGTAGTTTTAAGGAAAGTAGTTTTACCGGGGGAGCTGATGTGGGTATTGAAGTGACTAATAATGTGGGTATTGAAGTGACTAATAATGTGGATATGGGGAGCTAAATTTAGGGAATGAAGTGACTAAATTGTCACAATAATGTGGGTATTGAAGTGACTAATAATGTGGGTATGGGGAGTTAAATTTAGGGAAAGTAGTTTTACCGGGGGAGCTAAATTTAGGGAAAGTAGTATTTGTGAGGGAGGTTAAGCTAAATTTAGGGAAAGTAGTATTTGTGAGGGAGGAAAGTAGTATTTGTGAGGGAGGTTAAGTTGATCTTAAATGGAGAGAAGGTATTTCTGGGTATTAGGGAGACTAAATGGGGAGAAGGTATTTGAGGGGAAGGTTTAGTTAGTTTCTTTCTCAAGTCGGTCTCTGGCTCTGCACATTCTCTGCCTGGGGGTACTAAGTGGGCTACTAAGCTGAGGGAAGGTGTAGTTAGTTTATTTCTTAAGTTGGTCTCTACCTGGGGTACTAAGTGGGCTACTAAGCTGAGGGAAGGTGTAGTTAGTTTATTTCTTAAGTTGGTCTCTGCATCTGCCCATTCTCTGCCTGGGGCTACTAAGTGGGCTACTGCCTGGGGCTACTAAGTGGGCTACTGAGCTGAGGGAAGGTTTTTGATGTCTCTGGCTCTGCACATTCTCTGCCTGGGGGTACTAAGTGGGCTACTAAGCTGAGGGCAGGTGTAGTTAGTTTATTTCTTAAGTTGGTCTCTGCATCTGCCCGTTCTCTCCCTGGGGCTACTAAATAGGCTACTGAGCTGAGGGAAGGTTTTTTATTTTTCATAGTTAAAGGGAACAAAGTTGATGAGAAGTTAACTACGCATCGGAGGAGGGACTCAGTTCATCATAGTGGACATCAATGAACCCAAAGAAAAACTCTTAGGACAGAAACCTATCCCTAGGTTTTGAAAGAGAGATAGGCCATCGCCTGCACAGCTGAGTTGGAACGTAAAATTGCAGTCGCGATAACTTTTGCGTGCGACCTTAGTTTTCGGCGCTCTTTGCACAGTTGCAAAGCTTTAGACGGGCTTTATCTTATACTGCATGAAAAGCAAAGCTGTGCAAAGCTTTAGACGGGCTTTATCTTATACTGCATGAAAAGCAAAGCATAGTGATAATGCATGACCTCCCAGACCATCCTGGATGCTTAATAAGCATGAGATATTTAAGTATTATGGAGTTACAATTAAGCCTTGAACTTGACAAGGGAAAATTCAAAATCAATATACAATAAAATATTTTGTGCTATGTTGCGCTTCAGAAAACCAAAAATCAATACTCTCTCTCAAATGCAGTTCCTAGTTTCTACCAAAAATCAATACTCTCTCAAATGTAGTTCCAAGTTTCTAAATAAAAACTATGCCATTTATACTTCTAAATGTTGACTTGTCTGGTTCAATTGTCTAACCACCATCAATCCAAATTTCTAAATAAAAACTATGCCATTTACAACCAAGAATCAATACTCTCTCTCAAATGCAGTTCCTAGTTTCTACCAAAAATCAATACTCTCTCAAATGTAGTTCCAAGTTTCTAAATAAAAACTATGCCATTTATACTTCTAAATGTTGACTTGTCTGGTTCAATTGTCTAACCACCACCAATCCAAATTTCTAAATAAAAACTATGCCATTTATACTTCTAAATGTTGACTTGTCTGGTTCAATTGTCTAACCACCATCAATCCAAATTTCTAAATAAAAACTATGCCATTTATACGTCTAAATGTTGACTTGTCTGGTTCAATTGTCTAACCACCATCAATACAAATGGTGATCTTACTTTGACAATTTCCATGACCAATATAAACACAAAACAAACCAAAGACAAAAATCAAAATTCGCTCTCAAATACAGTATACTTCTAAATTTCGACTTGTCTGTCCGATTTTCTAACCACCATCGATCTAAATGGTGATCTAACTTTGACAATTTCAATAATCAGTAAAGCAGAAAACAAACCAAAACCCAGAGGGACCTTACCTTTTAGTGTGGGAGGTATGTTAACCAGCACCCTGTATCCAACATTGACATCAAACAGTTCAGATAATATTGCATAATGAGAGAAGACCCCTTATAGGCAAAATATCTTTCTGAACAAGTAAAATAAAATAAAAAAATATATTTCTAAACAAGTAAAATACCAGTGAGTCCATGGAACAATAGGATCATTTGGGTCTGGTGCATCCGGGTCCTCCATAACAAGGGCCAAACTCTTTGTACCTTCTGGCACTCCATACCACTCCAATGGCGGAGACAAATCCTTCTTTGCCCCCTGACCATCTGCAGTATACTTTCTGGGTATCCTACCCCCTGGACTAATCTCAGAAGATGTCAACTTGAATACTTGTTCCTGTGAACCAGTATCATTGTAATCTACTACTGCCTGTGCAATATTCATCTCTCGTCCAAAATTTCAACCACTTAACCTCCCTAGTGAACCAAACTGTATTCTAGCTCTAATCAAGAGAACAGAAAAAACAAACACAAGTTATCCAGTGATTCCGGAGCCAAACTGTATTCTAGCTCTAATCAAGTGAACAGAAAAAACAAACACAAGTTATCCAGTGATTCCAGAACCAAACTGTATTCTAGCTCTAATCAAGTGAACAGAAAAAACAAACACAAGTTATCCAGTGATTCCAGCACAGGAATTAATGTAATTCAGAGATCACAGCCCAAAACAAAAGCTGACTCCACAAAATTTGTACAACTGTGGACAAAGCATGAACTAAACAGATAAACCTCCTGATACATTACATAAAGCATCTGCATATAAAATATTTAAATATACAGAACTTGCATTGAAATAATATTGCTGTTACAAAATTTGGCAGCATACCATAAATCTCTGGTGAGTGTATACGTTATCCAAAACAGATATTTCATGCCCAGTGGGTTGATTATAAATATGGAGCAGAAGAAGTGAATCATCTCTTTCTCTTATCTATGGTTGCCACGTTATTTGCCACCTCTGCATTAAAATTCGTGTCAACTGCTAGATGTAAGGATGAGGGTGCCCAAAGGTTGGATTCAATTGTAGGAAGACTTGTGTATCACAGTATATACATATGTCACAGAGCTGTGAGGAGAAATGAATAATGTATGCGGGTAAGTGGAATTCGGTCAGAAAACCTTTTTCAGGTGCAATTTCTGGCAGTTTCCTTCAATAGAATGTCGTGGTTCAGCCGCCCCAGTGGGAAAAGCATCTGTGAATTGATCTCTGAATCCACCAAGTTATGTTTTCTGCCAAATCAATGGAAAAAGAGACTCATCTTAAATGTGTATTATGTTCTAAACAATTCGTAAGATTGTTATATGTTGAATTTCACCGGAGAATATTTCAAATTCTGAATGGTTAACTCCTCTAAAACGAAATCAATTGTTTTATCTAATTTTTATATTTTTCTTAGAATTCGAAATATTATACTGGCCTAACTATGGTATTAGGCATTTAGTTGGCCTAACTATGGTATTAGGCATTTAGTTTGCCTAACTATCGTTTTAGGCATTCATATTAGTTTTGTATTTAGCCAAAAATTTAGGCATTCATATTAGTTTGTATTTAGCCAAAAATTTATGAGGCTTATTCACAATGTTATCTATAATTTAATATTGAGAATTTATTTTTTTGTTTTTTTTATTATTATTTAAATTATTTTATTTTTGTGAGTATTGGTTCATGTTTTGATCCGAGTTTTTTTTTAGTAACTTCCATGTTTATTAGTTATTATTTTTTGTTTTAATTGAATTTTTTATTTGAATTTTAATTCTTTTTATTTTCATTTCTCGATAATTTTATATTGTTTCTCGTATTTTCATTTTAAATATTTATTTATATTAAATAATATATTTAATAAATTATATATAAAATAATATATATATATATTAATATATATATTATATATATATATATTAAGGGTGTACATTACTTTTATTGTTGGTATTGTATTCACAATTACAGTGTATTTTTAAGCCAAATTAAGGGGAGGAGTTCCATGGGCTTACTTTGATGAGGTTTCTCAGAACAATAAAGCAGGAGCAGGACTGATCATTCACCTAAATGAAAACCATATCCTAAAAGCATCAGTGGGATTAGGCACTGGATCAAACAACTTCGTAGAACTGTCTGCCTTAAAGTTGTTTTTATGCTGGCTTATACATAGGGACATCTTCACAGTTCAGATTTTTGGGGATTCATTAAATGTTATAAAATGGGTTAATGGTCAAAGTAGATGTCAAAATTATATTTTGAGACCTTTATTAGAAGAGATTCAGAATTTAAAGCTTACTTTTAATGTTTTCTCCCTATGTCATATCTATAGGGAACACAATGACACAACAACAGATAGGCTTTCTAAAGACAGTTTGCAACAAGATTTGGGCAGCAGGAGAATAGCAAAGGAGGACCATGGATAGATCCGTGTGTCGAATGAGCGTCCTCATACATAGTCTTGTTATATTTTTTGGAGACTCTGCAGAGTATTCATAGTCGTTTTTTCTGGGTTTGTTTACAGTGGTTATGGTCGTTTTTGTAAAACTATTTTTACAAAGTTTTTTCGTATCTATTTTCTGTTTGGGTTGTTTTCCTAGATGAGGAGACCCGAGAAATAGATGCATGGCTTGGATCTCTTCATGGATAATCAATACATGGACTGTATTTTGTATTTTGTGACTGTTTTTGGAAACAGGAGTTGTTTTTCCTTGTCATGAGGAGGCTCACGTTTTCAGGGATTACTATTTCTCACAGTTTTGAACACAAAGGGCAGCCCCTTTTTGCAAAGCTCTATGATACTAAATTATACATCAAAATTAATGCTTCGGCATATACTATGTAACTTTTTATCTTATTTATAAAAAGTTCGATTTTCTTTGGAAAAAAAACAATACAGTGTATTTTATGAGTGGTTTTATTTTTTGTGATGAAATCTTTGTCTTTATTGTTTTTTAATTTAATTAAGCTATATCTATTTATGTAACCTTTGTTTCTATCCAATTTCAAAATATTTAAATTTTATAATAAATATAAACATAAAACATAAACGATAATAATTACAAATAGGAGTAATTGGAATCCAGGCAAAAAAAATTTCAAAATTTCTTGTAGAGGTAGTGTTTGAATAGTGTTTTTGATGGTGGAAATGGATTTGGCACCATGAAAAATGTCTAGGACACCTAAAATTTTGAAGTTTAACAAATATAATTTGGATTTAAAAAATTCTTGTCAGATTTTCTATAAATATAGCCGAAATTTCCATAACTTTTTGAGCAACTCCTCGACCTCGTGAAATTACATGTTTACAAATATAACAGCATGAAAATGAAACTCAATTTTAAAACGTAATTAAAAAAATATTATAATTTGAAATTATTATAATATTTTTGTTTTTCTTTTCAACAGTGATTTATTTTAGTAAAATAAATAATTAATTAATAAAATATTAAAATGAGATTTTTTATTAAAACGCATACCATGTTCCGCTACCATAATTAACTTTGGTCCTCTCTTCCTGCCATGAATTTAACCAACTTTAATAATAACATATTATAAAATTTTACACTTTATGCATCTCATAAATTGCAATATAACACTTTTTTATTAAAACGCATACCATGTTCCACTACCATAAATAACTTTGGTTCTCTCTTCCTGCAATGAATTTAACCAACTTTAATAATAATATATTATAAAATTTTACACTCTGTGCATCTCATAAACTGAAACATAACGTACAATTATAAATTTTTGCACCACAACATTATGAATATCAAAAAAAAGAAAACCTGCACTTTTTCTTTATGCGTGTGAAGTGTTTTGAAGTGTTTGTCAGGGAAGATATAAATTTTAGCATAATCATCCTATAAATTAGAGTTGGAAGTGTTGGTCATGGAAAATATAAATTTTAGTATCATAATTTTATAAAACTAGAGAAATAGTTGTAACGTAGTATAGTATTTGTTTTTACCATTAATTAAGATTGTGTTGAGTGTAGAGAAAACTTCATATCATGAAATTTTTTTGCATAAAATCTTTTGTACGATGAAATTTTTTTGCACAAAATTTTCCACACAACGAAATCTCTTCTCATAGAATTTTCCGCACGATGAAAGCTCTCAACACAAAATACTACTACTAATTAATTGATTAAAGGTTGTGTACTCTCCACAATGAAATCTCTTCATACACAGTGAAAGTATATATAGTGGCAATGTGGATGCATAGCAAAGATAATTCTGCATAGTTTCTGCACACTATGTAGTATTGGTAAAGGGATGTGTGGAAATCTCTACACAACAATGAAAGTTCTTTGCACAACGATCTACCACTAATTAATTGATAAGGTTGTGTTCCGCAAAATTAAATCTCTCCACACAATGAAAACTTTTTGCATAGTGAAAGCTCTCCGCAAAGTGAATTAATTGATTAAATGTTGTACAGAGTGCCGAAAAATTTTTGAACAATGAAATCCCATTCCAGGTGCACTGCATGATTTTCATGTCAGTCGAGAAATCAGAAATGGGAAGCAATTTCAATAATCAATTTTCGTGTTTTCAGCTAGAGTTGCATCCATCCACAATATTCGACGCGGAATTCGCTAAATGATAGTTATGCACCACTCTCTAGTCTAAATATTTCACCATGAATGCAGTCTAAATATTTCACCATGACTGCAGACAAAATCTTGTGCAGGAGAGCCAATTCCACATCTTAGTTGCATCCATCTACAATATTCTAAGTACAATTTGCTAAACAATAATTACCCATTGCTCCCCAATTTAAATATTTTACCATGAACTTCTGGTGAAATGGAAATGCAGATGTAGAGAAGAGCTAATTTAGGAACATAGAGTGTAATGTCCCAAATATATTTTTTTTCTAAAAACTGCAAATTATGTTGTCAATTTAAAAAACAATTTGCACAAATTTAACCATCAAATTAATGTCAAAACTAGAAAATACAAACTCAAATATGATACCATTTTATGTCCTGTTTAGATTTTTTTCATTAAAATTATGAAAAATTCTTTAGGAAAATATGTAGTGAATTCTATTAAAAAATACCATGAAAATGCACCAAGAAACTATTGCGAGATAATATATAAACCTAGAAATAAAAAGTGTTGCTACTACGACACATTAATAAATATTGCAAATACACATAGAACATGGAATATGTGTAACAAACTCAACTTTATTTATAATGATATAAAATATGATAATACAATAGCTGGAAGTAGCTGAGACACTAATGGCCACCAAATAATCTGCAGCAATATTGAACCTAGCCTCCAAAATAACAACTAGAAACTAACACCCAAATTGAGAATATGAATTACCCTCTCTCCAATCTTTAGATCTGTTGTAGATCTAATCTCTAATAACACCATTGAAGCTCCATGGTATTTTTGGGTGAAATCTCCTCAATGGTGGGTTGGGTTTTCATCCAACTCATAAGAAATGGAAACCCAAGGCTTTTCATCGTGGGGCTTATTGAAAGTCAAGAACCTCATTTTCAAACCTCTCTATAAGAAAAATACTCAACTCTAAGATGTCTCAAATGATCTCCTCCTCCTACTTTTAAAGACTCAAAATATATATAGATCCCCAAGCCTCTAGAAGCATCTTATTTATTATTTTATTATTATTCTAGAAGCTCCTCTCTTGACTTTATTTTAAGTGACCTTTTAATTTTATTTTAAGTCACTTTGGTCTTTTTACTCCAATTAATTATTTTCCCCTTTTTATTTTTAATTGATTAGTAACTAATTAAAGTCACTTTTAATCTAGGAAAATGGTAAATCACCCACCATACTCTCTCTTGCGACTGAAAGCCACTCCTCATCATCCCCATCGTGTAGATCTTCTTGTTCCAGTTTCAATTGTTAAGAAAAATATTGCGGGGAGGCGGGAAGGGAGTGAATCAGTATTTTTAATTCACTTAAACTTTGAATTTCACATTCAGAATTATGTACGTTATTATTATTTATGCAACCTGCATGTGTACGTGACTTCAGTGAAGTAAAACCACCTATATCTAGTTTACTTAATTTGTCATAAATTCAATCATAGAATTAACTTTAACCATTACATTATTAATTCATAAACCGTCCCTTATGCAATAAAGAACAGATAAATCACAGCACATAAGCAGCAAACATAGAACACCAAGATTTTAGGTGGAAACCCAATGTGGGAGAAAACCACCATTGTTATCGTCTTTGTCTTATTTCTTATTACATGAAGAAAATATTCATTAGTTATTGTATTAGTGGAAAGTCTTACCATCATGCAATCACCCACCTAGAGGAGGCTACAACATCTATTCATTCTCCAATACCTACTAGAACGGAGCTACAACCCTCTAATCTTATTTATTGGCTCATACCGAAAGGGAGCTCCTACCCCCCCCCCCCCCACTGAAGGTTGCAACCATTAGCACTTTGTGGACCACATTTCATAATATTTCATACTGGATCCACCTATCATTCAACCATCAAAACATGTAGGCCACCTTTCATCAAAATTTCACACTAGACCCACACCAACAATAATCCAAACCAATATGCCAAAATGAATCTCAAAATTTGAATCACTGAAGCATTGTAAACCAACTAAATCACTAAAACATCAAACCATTGAGTACTGAACAAATCTAATCAATGAACTGAATCTCAACCAATCCACTAGGTCCAATCAATGTAATACCAAGTAATATTGTCACACCTCAACCATTTAACTATTCAATGATTATGTTGGTCAATTGACATTGTCAGATTATGGAATTTGGTATGTTGGCATTGATGTCAATCGGACTAGAATTGAGGCAGAGAGATTTGCAGCCATTTCTCAGGTAGCAGA
Organism: Pinus taeda; assembly: GCA_000404065.3. Classification (NCBI taxonomy): domain Eukaryota; kingdom Viridiplantae; phylum Streptophyta; class Pinopsida; order Pinales; family Pinaceae; genus Pinus; species Pinus taeda. The sequence continues at coordinate 184,047 of APFE030405466.1, forward strand.
TGGACCCAAAGCCTACATCAAACTCTCTCAATTGGAAAGTTCTCTAAAAGAGTTTTCCAACGATGTGTGCAAGCCTGAAAATGGCCTCCTGGATCAAAAGTTATGGAGTGTCGAAGTTGAGGTCTTGAGTTCCTTTGAAGCAAGTCAATTATCGGGAGCTGAAATTCGGAAGGCTGAATATCAGAAGTAGGTTTAGGACTTCAGAGGGAAGTTGGAACCTCGGAACTTCGAATATCAGAGGAAGGTAGCATATCAAAACCTGATATCCAAAGGATCGTATGATTGACATATCGAAATTTCATAACTCCTTTATAATTCCTTTTAAGAAAAGTTCTTATCTAATACCTAAGCAGGAGCACATCGGGATCCGATATTCGAACCTCGAGAGCCTAGAGATTTCAGAACCTGAAATATCATAGCAAGTCACAATATTGGAGGTTGGAGCCTCAATTAGTCAGAGCAGGAGAGCCTTGAGAGTTAATTTTCAGAAGGTTGGGGCCATCAGAACCTCGAAACCCTGGAATATCAAAGGTCGGAACCTCGTAAGTCCTTATTAATGGAATTCATTTGAAAGTGCTAAGGAATACAGGAAATGAGAATTACAAAGGAACTCGTTGAAAAACCAAGGACCAAAAGGATGCTTTCTCTCTCCTCTGTAGGACACATGGCAGCAGTTGATTGGCCCCTCAAGAGATAACGAGGTAGATGACATCAGCATCACATGGCAGTTCGGAGGACACATGGCAGCCAAATTCAGAAACATTGGGTGGCCTAATCGGGAAAATCTTGGTGACAAGCGTTACCACTAAGAAGATGCCACATGGCAAAGACGACGACAGCATGACATCATTTAAGAGGTCAACATATTGAAGGTTGGAGTTTTCGTACCTCCTGTCTAATTGATTTAAAGAAATGTTCTGATCTAATGAAAGGGGCTCTAATGTGGATTTCCACTTGGTCATGAAATTTCAGAGAACCAAGAATGCAGAGCAGGTCTAGCACCCAAGTTCTATGAGTATTTCAAAGGTCGTAATTTCAAAACGTCTTCGAAATTGAATTAAAATGAAGTCCTGATATAGGGAGCTCCAATGTGGTATTTCTTGGTCGTAGAAGGTGAAGAACCAAGGGCGCAGTGCTAGAATACAAGGAGATATGCCCCCAACATTTCCTAAAGGGCTTAGCACCTAAAACTTATGTTGATGGTCACCGCTCCTGATCCTATGGTGAAAATGTGATAAGGGGATAAGTAGAAGGGGATAAAGGCCAATTGCGATTTCGTAACATCGCTATTAATAAAATTTACGAATGTTGAAGCCCCAAAATTGTAGCACGGTGGAAGCCACTAATCATAAGAAACGGTCCTATGAAGGGTAAATAGGAAAAGGGGCTAAGAAAGAAGGATCTAAAGGCATCGAAATATTGTAATATTGTAACAATGTTTTAATAAAAGTTACGATGAGTGGAGCTTTGATAGTGCAACATAGAGGTGTTAAAGGATGAATAGTTCAATGGTATAGTAAATGTGTGCACAGTGAAGTTGGTCATAGGAGTAAATAGCAACTGTCAAGGATCGATGGAGTTAATGGCGATTGTTGAAGGTAGGAAACCATGATAGAGAGGACCATAGTTTCATAGGATGAAGTGTTAGGCTTATTATGAGATGAGACATGCCTCAATGGATTAAATGAAGAAGAGAGAAGCCATCCTGAGGTACAATCAAGCTCAGAGAGCCATGAATAAGCATGGGAGCCCTGGATGAAGTGTACAGTCGGATTGAGATTTAATTCTCAACATGGAGAATCACATAGAGAGTTGGTAAAACGCTCAGGAGCCCATCCTTGTGTTTAATGCAGTAGCAGAATTGTAGCATCATATGCAATAGAAACATGGAGGCGCTACACAGAGGTACACTCGGGAAGTGTGGAAACATGCAACAAAGGCAACATTGAGTAGTGTGCAGCAGATGAACAAAACTAGTGATTTCCATTGAGAAAATTGGGGGAAGAGAGTATTGCTGTGTATGTGCTGAAGAGTGTCGAGCTAAGAGTGAGTAGTGTAACTAGGCCAAGTGTAGAACTGAAGCAAAGTGCTATAGAGAGTCTATGTGAAAGAAGGCTAAGAGCAAAGTATATGTGGTGCATGGAAAATTTTAGGGGTGAATTTTTGCCCTTGGGCTAAATTAAGGGGTTTTATATTTTTATTGGGCGAATATTTTGTATCATAGTACATTGTTACAAATGGCCTCAACTTTATTTTATAAAAAATTAGGTAGGGAGGTTAGCCCACCTTATTTTAAGGGAGAGGGTAAAAAAAGTAAAGTTAGCCCTTGAAATTAAGAGTTACAATCTTCCATTCACCCTCATTTTCAAGAAAATGTATTTATGATGGTTATAAATAAAAATATAAATACAATGGACGTATGGTAAATAAATAAAAGCTCTTTTTATACTTACTCCAAAGGTATGGTAAACAAATAAAAATACAAATAAACTAGAGGTATGGTAAATAAATAAAACCTCTTTTTGTATTTAGTTCATAACCCTCTTTCTATTTAAGAAGGCTCAAAACGAGGTTTCATTTAAGTGAATCCTATGGGCCAAATACTATATTTATAAAAGAGGTATGGTAAATTAATAAAAATATAAATAAACTAGAGGTATGGTAAATAAATAAAACATTTATTATATTTACTCCATAAGCCACCTTATATTTACAAACACTTAAAAAATGTGTTATATTTAGGTGAAGCCTATGGGCCAAATTATTCTTAATACCATGCAAAAAAAACATTATTAACCCTAATATTAATATTAATAAAAATAAAGATGACACATGGTATTGACCCATGGTATGCACATAGAATGCAGCCTATTTAAAGGGGGGAATTAAACTAGCATAGATCCATCTTTATTCTGGATCAAATATCGTGATTTGCAAACTAACATAGAGTGAAAAAACATTTGATCCCTCTCAAGGCTTGGTAGATCAAGAGTAAAAATGGATCTTGTAATTTAATGTCACTTAAACATTTTAACATAGTTAAAATAAAAATCAACTATTAACTTTTATTAACTTTTATAAATTACTAATAGTTGTTTTTAAGCTCTAGGTTTATGATAACTCATGCTATTGACCCATGGTAATACCATGGTATTCATGTGAGCATAGAATTTTTAAAGGGGAAATTCTATCAGCTTAGATCCATGTTAATTCCGGGTCTACCAAGTGTTGGGAGGGATAAATAGATTTCATCCCTCTAAGAGTGGTAGATGTGAAGTTAAGATGGATATAGATTGGTTTTTATGATAATGAATATATTAAATAGACTTAAGAAATTATATTGTAAAAAAAACCTTAAGGTGAATGGTTAAAGCTACATTTAGTCACTTACAAAATTTAGTAAAAAATACCGATATCTCCATTAATATTGGTTTTTTCTGATTTAACAAAAAAAAAAATCAAAACAATGAAATCTTAACTCTTTCCGCATCACCCTCGCAGAAGAGAGATAGTCGCCACCTAGAGTTCCCACCATTTTTCAAACATTCTCAATATGATATCTTCATGAAAAAGTTAAGGTACTGATCTTGGATTAGTTGTTTCAAAAATATGCTGGTTTTTACAACCTTTCATTTTCTCTGTTATTCTTAGTTTGTCATAATGATCTGTAGGGGTTAGGTCATTGCACCATATTGTCCTAAAAGGTAGAGATTGTGCACCAAAAAGGAAATTAATCCACATGTTACAACGTTGTTAAAAATGGTATGAAGGTAGTGAATTACGCTAATAAGAAATTTAGATTGGAAGAGACGTAATTAAATTTTATTATTTAATTGAAGATTTCCAATTAAAATAATAATAAATTCTTATCTACATTTATATATTTATATATTGATTGGAAGGCTTTTGACAACGGTCACTTCTTTCCATTAGATCCCCTTCAGGCATTTGGGATACCTACTACTTCATTATATTATATAGTTGGGGCTTGCTACTTGTTGGCGTGTTGGGGTAAATAAACTTGATGTGTTTTTGTTTTTAAATCTTGCTATTGGAGTCTATGGAATAAGAAAGAAATTTGATAGCTTGGAAAAAGTGGTAGCTTGACAAAAGTGGTAGAGAAAACATTAATCTCTCCTACCATGACAAACATGGCCACTAAAACTTGCAACAATGTTTGTAGGAAGTGAAAAATATGTTTCTTTTTTCCAAACATGTATGTTAGTATATTACAGTTTAATGAATATGTTTTATTATTATCATATATGGTTTCATACTTTAACAAAACATTCACCAAGACTTCACAATGTTTTATTATTCAGTGAAATATTTTCTAAGATCTTGCAAGATTTTATAATTCGGTGAAAGATTCGCCATGACTTTACAAGATAATATAATCTGGTGAGAGATTCACCAATAGATATATATATATAGCCTCTCATTTTTCCTATGTATCATGGGGATTCGCCCATTTATTATACATATAAATTTATGGTGGTTCTTAAAATTTTCCCTGATGTGGTGGTAAGCATAGGATAGTGTGTTGTTGTGTAAGGCCAAGTGAGCCTATGGAGCAATAAAGAACCGAGAGCAGAAGTTTCAGTAGTGAACCAAATCAGTATTTATCTATATATTTATTTGCCTCTATTTTCAACTCGAAAATTGTATGAAAAGTAAAACAGTGGCAAGAGCAGGTGGTGGGCTGAATTCATAAGAGGTTGGTTCATCTTGGAAAGTAGGTTCTTTCTATTCTAAGGGGGTTGGTGCCTTTTGTGAGTGGGTGCTCACAAAAAAACTAATGTAATTAAGTAGTTGCTTAATTTACATCATATCAACAAACAGATTGGTGGTTTTTTCCCTTTGGGTTTCCACGTGAAAATACTGGTGTCAATATGTGTATGTTGCTAATGTGATGGATTGTATGTACATATGAATGTCTCATCTTGCTGCTCATTTGCATTATGTATGAATGATCTCATAAGTAACAGATAGTAGATGAAATAACTAAATACATATTCATGAAAGGTTTTAAGAAGCTCACTATTACTAATTCACACCCCCCCCCCCCCTCAATAATTCCTTATTCCAACAATTGGTATCAGAGCCAAGTTCCTTCAGGAATAGTATAACCACTGGAAGGTGGATCCATAAGGAATTATGTCTAGGAAAGAGAGTCAAGATTCTTACTCAAGCAAAGTACCAGCCTTTGATGGGACAAATTATGCCTTTTAGAAAGTTAGGATGGAAGCATATCTTATGTCCCTAGAGGTAGATGTTTGAAGCTTTGCACTAGTATATTATTATGTCCCTAATGTCCCTCCCACTGATGAAAATGGTAAAAAATTGTATGGAAATAATGTTAGAGCCAAGAATTCCATTCTCTTTAGTCAATCTAAACTCGTAAAGGTTATGCACTGTAAGTCTGCCAAGGAAGTGTGTGTGAAGCTCAATCAGAGTCATGAAGGAGATGACAAAGTCAAGCATGCCAAATGTCAAACTTTTAGAATGAGGTTTGAAAGTTTAAAAATGAGTGAAGAAGAAAGCATAGCAGAATACTTCCTCATACTTGATGAAGTAACCAATATGATTAGGGGACTTGGTGAAGAATTCTAGGAGGACATGATTGTTAAAAAATTATTAAGATAGTTACCCATGTGATTTAATGCCAAAGTCTCAGCTATTGAAGAAATGTCTAATTTAAAGGATCTCGAGATCAACCAGTTGCTTGGTGCTCTCACAACCTATGAGATGTTATATTAGGAAGAGAGAAGTCTGGAACCAAAGAGGTAGCATTCAATCTGTCCAAGAAGGTCATGAGCACAAACAACATCAAGACTGCACCAACTGTGAATTTGATCAGGAGTTGGCTCATTTTTCTAGGAAACTGAAGCGTGGCTTGGGAAAATATAAAGGGAAGTTTCCATTTAAATGTTTTGACTATAGAAGAGTTGGACATTTTTCATCCAAGTTCCCTTACAAAGAAAGGGTTGAAAAGGAAAATGATCATAAATTTGGAAACAAATCTCAGAAACATCAAAAGAAGAAGCTATATAAGAAAAAGGGGCTCTACTCCAAAGAATATAGCTCAACACTAGAGTCAAACAACGAAAACTCTTCAGAGGATGATTCAGATAAGTATTTACCTATGGCATTTGGAACAGACTCCAAGAAACAAAATATGATTGACTCTGAAGAGGAAGAAGAAGAAGAAGGAGTGGTGGACCTTCAAGGGGAACTCATCAGTGCTCTAGATGAGTTAAAGAAAGCAAGGAAAAAGAATAAGCAATTGAAAGAACAACTACAATGTACTAAAGAAGGTATGTACAACCTAACAATGAGGATTTTGTTTATCAAAAAGCAAAACTTGAAGAAGCCATTAAAAGCAAAGATAGTTTATGCTTCTACTAGAAGGAAAACAAGGAACATGTGAGAAAATAGAATAAGAGAACAAGAAAATGAATCAGGAGTTGTTCAAGGTAAAGAAGAAAATGATCTCAAAAGAATGTAAAGATGAATTTTTTTCCTTGAAAGTCAAACTAGAAGAAGTTAAATGAAAGGAAGAGGCCTCAATATTTGATCCATGAATGGGAAGAGAACTGTCAGAGTCTCGAGGCAAAGGTCGTCTCTCTAAGAACGGATCTTGAGAAAATGAAGATCGAAAAAGGCATAAATGAAAAATCGACAGAAGGAACAAGAAAGCTAGATCATATTCTAAGTAGTCAGAGATCTTTAGGAAAAAAGCAGGCCTGGGATACTCCAGACCACAAGAATCTTCTATGGGAAAGATGAAATTCAGGTCTGCAAGATTTGAGGAACCTTAGAGCAAGGCGAAGTTGTATCAAGAAAGAATCAATGAAGATAAAAAGGGAGCAAACCAGAGAGGAGCCCATCACTGTAATAATAAGTTCATCTACCCCAAGGAACCATACTAGCGGAGGATGAGCCAATCAACTAGACAACAGAGGTACCTTCATGCACAAACTCGTGAACCTTCCAACTTCATGTACTCTCATTTGTTTTATGGTCATTTTTACAAATGTCACGTATTTGGGTTTAAGGTTGTTGATTGTAAAAGGATCAAAGTTGAAAGAGATGAAAATTTCAGATACAATAAGCATCAAAATTTTAGATCTCAAAACTCTACACTCAAAAATCAAAATGATTTTTCTCCCCTAATGAGTGTTGTTGAATGTTTTAAATGTAATAATTTTGGGCACAAGGAAAGTGAGTGCAAAAGTAGGATAGAGTACCCATCCAAGTCTCAGAATGCTTAAGAGTCAGTTGTTTGAAAGGATAAGGAGAATTGGAAATGAAAATTGTAGAAATTCCTTGTAGATTCAAACTACTAATTGTGATTTACTAAAGCAATAGACTTTAATGTACTCTACTCATCAACATGTTGAAAAATGGCAACAAAAAATGCTAAAAATAGAAGTGCTAAAAATAGCAGTTTCACTATCAGTGATGGATTGAGCAACAGGGAATGAAAATTGGAAGTGCTAAAAATATAATTTCTATTTTTAGCAGTTCATGATAGATTCCTATTTTAGTCAGTCCTGGACTAAAAATAGGAAGTAAAATTCGAATTTGAACTTAACAGCTATTTGAAAATAAATTAATTAATTCACCATGAGTTAATTAGTTGTGAATAATCAAACATGAAGTCTATGTGAGGACATGCAACAGTTTATCTATTAATTGAGGAATTTATCCATCAGTTAAAGAGATAAGGATGAGTTCTAATTTGAGTAGTAATTAGTTGGCTTAGTTAACTAAGTCATGTCTAGTTAGATTGATTTAAACAGTTTGTTTAAATTAATGTGAGTTCAATTAGTTAATGCATGCTTGCATATAACTGTTGCACTTCAGATAACTAAAGATTCTCTCGTGGATAATTGATGCATGTCAGTTTAGACAGAGACCCAATTGAGATCAGATGAGGGACAGTGTACTATCAGATGCTAGGATATTCCTAGTGAATATTCCTTGCATGAGGGAGGAATCTTCTTCCTTCTATGACTACCTAATTGGACCTGAGGTGATAGCAGGTATGATTTGGGCCAATTCACACATGTTATGTAATTGGACCCCAATCAAAACTGCGCAAGGAAATAAGGGCCTGGAGGACTTGTGCAGCCTATATATTCAGGCCTAAATAGTCCATGAGCTACATCATCAGAGTACGGAGAGAGCATGATAGATTTTGAGTTGATTCTTTTTGTATGTTATTGAGGATTTCCACTTGATTGATAATACAAAGATGGGGTTTTAGGCTGGTGAATTCCCCAGGTTATATCTTCTGTGTTATGGTTGATTACTTCTCATTCTCAGATGTATATGTTCATCCTTGATGTTGCTCATGTTTGATTAAGCTTTCGCAAAGTTTATGGTAGATGTAGATCTAGTATTATGCTTTAGTACATTGCATATATCAGTTTGAACTGCAGGTGAAATTTCTACATGATATTAGTGAGCTAGCTGATTTGTAGAGAAAATTCTACATGGTATCAAAGCAAAGGCGATCAAAGGATAGAACAAAGTACTGAGAGGAGATTTCAAAGTTTTGAGTTTTAAGCTGATAGTTTGCAGAGAAGATCTAAATTTTTTTGTAAAACAATTTCAGAAACAAATAGCAAATTTGGATTCCCTACAGAAAAATACCCAAATTCAAAAAAAATCGGTTGAATCGAAATTCAGATGAGGGAGATATTGCTAATTTAAAATCAGCTCTTTTTCCAAAAAAAATCTTGACGGCGGGAAATATGAAATAGATTGGTGTGCTAGCCAAGAACCTGTATGCACTTGAGGTTCAAGATGCATACAAAGCCTTGAGGAGCAAGGAAACTAATGGAGACTTGGTGCTTGAGAGGGAGATTACATTACCTCTTAACATGCAGCGCCAAAAGAAGTCTCAGACAATTGTGGAGGAGCCACAATTGGTGAAGCAGCTTCAGGAGGTTGTGGAGCAGCCACAACTAGAGAAGCTGAGAGGAGATCGAGTAGAGACATCTACTTATGTAGAGACCTCCAGTAGGGGGAAACTTTGAGGCAAGTGGACAGAGGGATCACATGTAGCCATACCTCTAGGTAGGAGGTGGGGTGATGTGGAGTGATCGTCCCAAGGAGGAGGGGAAAGATCCTTGAGGTACCCAACCTATTTGATTCGACTTTGCTACAAGAGCCCTGATGAGGAGTAGCAGTACTGACTGATTGGGTAGAGACAGATGCAGATGGAGCGACAGAGAGAGCTACAGTGCAGGAGTCCCAGGACTGTGTAGAGTTAGTAGGCTGCAACAATGCAAGAGGCACATGAGTGTTGCACCAGTGCAGGATGGCACAGAGAGGTGTGCAACGATGCGAGATGCATGGAGTGTTGCAGCAGCTCAGAGGTTAGAGAGGGAGCACTTTTCAGCAGTAGGTAGAGCTTCAACATCAGAGTATGTTTCTAGCCTAACAGAGAGGTCAGTTGGGAGTTTTTTTTGTTCCAAGAGTTGTTGGAGCAACCACACTTGGTAGAAGTATTGCACGCAGAACATCCC